>VMBQ01002790.1:28084-52381 GCA_007657795.1 Dreissena rostriformis | reverse complement strand
CGCACAGGCTAATCAGGGACGACACTTTCCGCCTAAATTGGATTTTCGCTTAGAAGAGACATCATTTAAACGAAAAATTCAATAAAAGCGGAAATTGTCGTCCCTGATTAGCCTGTGCGGACTGCACAGGCTAATCTGTGATGACAATTTACGCACAAGCATTTTGCCCAGTTTTGTCAGAACACGCCACAAATAATAAAATGGCTAAACTAAAAATATACGTAGCTTCAAAACTAACTATATTACATACAATCAAAATGCATACTATCAGGTGCAAATTAGCATGTTGTTATATCGATTGTAAGGACATGTTTATCATACTGATTCTCGTTAACATTTCGGATTTTTTTATAGGAATCGTTTTTACGTAAACTAAACATGAAATAATCAATACAAATTGTTTGGCGTATTCCTCATCCGTGCATTTTACATTTACTGCTTTACTATTTCAGAAGAATCTATCAATGTCAGTAACGCGATCAGTAACGCGATCCGTGGTCCAAAAAATCACAATATTGAGACTTATTTTTTCACAAAAGGCCATTCCGAACACCGTTAATGTTAATTAAAGGCTACATGAATGATTTTTTCTTAACCGGAAGTTCTTTCTCCGAGCGGATAATAACGCAATTATTCGTCTTAATGCCGGTAAATCGCAATCATGCGGGTTTGAAATTTCCTCGATACACCGACCAACTGCGTAGCGTTATGAAGCTTGTATTAAGCACATGAACTGAATTAGAAAATAAGGCTCTTAGAATTTATGAACTACATGTAATTAGTATTTGTAATAGAGTAGCTTATTTTTCAGGGTAATATTCTGATTAAAGAGCTTAGCTTATTGTGCAGGTTTACAATTGTTTTTTAGTAAATGCACTGTGCTATTTAACACTGCATCAATGAAATCTAAAAATAAAGAACAAACGCTCTATAATATAGAGCCTAACAATAAATGTATTACTTTAAACGCTCATGTCTGTCTAATTAAAATAACAAAAGTATACATATGTAATATGATAAAAATAGATATTTAATAACACAATGTCCGTCTATTTGAAACCGCGTTTGTTTCGAAAAACACTTAAACCTTAGCGCTGTGCATTGACATATTTAGAGCAGCAATTTGAAAACTGGGCTGATCAAAATGTTTAAGTTAATGTAAACTGCTAAACCAACGAGGTTCTATTGTAAAAATAAGAGTGTTTTATACAAACGCAAAAATAAAGGAATCATATAGCTTGCATTTCTCCATAGCAAAGTCTCGATCAATATTGAGCTGTCAACACCACATGCAAATGTACAAGACATATAACTTAGCAAAACGACAAATAGACTGAATGGGCGGAAATTGGAATACAAAAAAACGCGAGACAAAATGTTCTCTCTTTTTTTTCAATAGCGTCATAACGTCGTCGTGGTTGTCGTCGTCGTCGTGGTCGTCGTCGTCGTCGTCGTCGTGGTGGTCGTCGTCACCGTCGTCTTCGTCGTTGTCGTCGTCGTCGTCATCATCATTGAGCTGTTGATTATAGAATATTTCATGATAATATCGTACACGTAAACACATGTTATGAACCACTCGTTGAAATTCACCACTTATCGTTAATGCCCCATTTGCATATCATATGCACGATTGAACCCAGAAAGGTTTTGGTCTCGTGTTCTTTCTGATCTCAATTTCCGCCCATTAAGGACAATTGCCTTTTAACTAAGTAACATTAACACGTCCAGTTGACAGCTCAATATTGATTGGGACTATGCTAGAAGAATGTGAATATATTGAAGCAAACCAACTTTCCCATGAATTTGTCTAGTTCATATCAAGCAATAGAACATCGATCATTTAAGAACTTTTTACGCTGTTTACGGTTTAACTTACAAGACAGCTGGGCCCACACACATCTTTCAATCAAATAATTTTAAGCATAAGTCATGTTTTGTTGTGAAGATGGTGTGTGTGTGTGTGTGTGTGTGTGTGTGTGTGTGTGTGTGTGTTAATCGTCTGTAACATTTTATTGAAATTTAAAAATACTTACTTTTATAACAATACGTTATTGTGTAGAATATTCCATTTGTCTATTTTAAAATGCATAACATTCAAATATTGCTGGTGCCAGTTTATGTGCATCGATCTGTTTGTAAAAATTTAGTATATTAAAATATATTGTGAGTGCTGGTGCTTTTGCATATTTCATAATTTATATAAATATGCGTTTTACTAATGACTATTGTTTATTGCAAGTTAGTGTAGATGTAGACAGTTGATGTATTGCTTCATTCAATTCAGTTACAAATGAATGTTTATGTTGATGAATAATATCAGAATTATTAGTAAGTCAAAATTGCGGTATGGGCTTTCGATCCAGCCTTATCACGGTACCTAGCGCAGTACGTTCAATTTGTTTTATCAAATAAAGACGCTCTGAACATTCAAAACAGTTTGCGATTATCCAAACATGAATATAACGTTCAGAAACAGACAATCCGCCTCTTAATATTAACCAAAACATAAAAGAAAATATAACTCTTTTAGCTAGGTAAGATGATCGAAAATTGCGAATTAATGCATTGCAATACATCGGGAACATTACCATGTGCCAAACATTTGCATATACAAACAATCCATTATTCAATTACTATATAGATAACCCAATCTGACGCAGATAAATGAATACAAATAATTATGCATCTATAAAAAAAAATCCATCTAACCTGTCATATTCAGTCATGGACACACATTAACGAGATCCAATCAATATTCAGACGCTTCCGAATATCAGCCAAGCGTGCTAACATAAAGGTAGACCTAATGTTTCATTTCCCATTTCAATGATGCTAATTTCCGCACATGAACGGCAATGCTATCTCGCTATGTAGCATTTATATTTCATTAACACGTATTCATTACAGCAGAATATTGCTCTATACTGAAAAAAAAGCGGTACCGTTTACCATTTCTGAAAATAAAACGAGGACTGCACTGGCTAATCTGGAACGGCACTTTACGCCCATGCATTAATACCCCTTTTCACAAAAGCGAGGCTCAATTATAATGTGTCCCTCCAGTTGCTGCAGCCGGAGTTTCACGTTCTGTGTATTTAAATGATACATTTATTAATCAAGTCTAAACAAAATCAACTTTAGCGACACTTTATTATGTAACATAAATCATATAATCAATTCACTCATTGATACAGAGCCGAAGTAATTGATCTTCGTCTATGAATTATTTACTGCCCAATTTTACGACTCAAGGCGGTCATTTATGTGGAATTATTCTATGTGTCTATTGTAATTTCAGGCGATGAAAACCTTACAGGGAACAGTTTTACGAGGTTTGTCCATTCACTGGCAACTACAAAGTCTCGTTTTACCACTGACTATACAATATGTTAATATAAGCAGTGTAGGAGCGACGAGAAAACAAGAAAAAATTATATCATAAAAATTCCCAAAAGACTTGGCCCTATTCGATTATATATCGACAAGAAGCAAAGTGCTCTGATATTTAAAGCATATATCTATTACTGTCAGTACAAACACGTGTGTAAGACGTGCATTTAGTCTCTTCGGGTTGTACAGTATGTTGTCGAAAAAGACAACAAAAACACAGTTATACTATTCAAATAAGTATATTATCGATATTATAACGACGTTTGTTTCATGTAGCACCGCTACATTTTGTTTTGTGTGATTATGGAGATATACATTAGCGTAATTGTGTGCAAATCTCATAGTACTTTCGTCAAAAACGATATGTAGTATCCGTTATTGTAATTTTAATGCAAAGCAAACTTCCACTGCAATACCACCCCTTACCTAAAAGACAAACCTCTTTTTTTTCAAATAATTTACTGGGCCTTTGACATGCAATGAAGTGATTGTGTATTCGTTTTGTCAATTTTGAACGCCATACGTCTTGTGTTTGGGCTTGAATGGCTAAAACAGTTTGCATTGATTATTTACGTTATAAATCTTTCACTAGCCAGGGATTGTACTGCAATTATAATGTAAATCAAAATGCCACTGTATCCATTTTCATACAACGTCGTACTAAAAGTCCTTACTTATAAGCCTCTTGTTTCGTGTTTGACAATAATTGTCTGGGCCTTTGACATACACTGAATCGTCGCTGTTCTTCGAAAACCGCGTAAGTCAAATTTGGCGCAAATTGTTATTTGTTTCTATTAGAACGGCGGCTTCACGGGTCATTTTCTGCGAAAATACTGGATATAATATCCAATCGGAAGGCAAAGTTATGAGCACGTGAGAAAAACACTCATTGGTGCATTAATTGTTTGTGCAAAAACTGCGTATTTTCGGTTGACCGAGTAGCGAGAAAGGTTGCTTCGGATTATTCGTCTGGTATATCAGGCAAAATATTCAAAAGGTATTTGTTTTTATTTCACAATATGTTAACGAGAAGTTTTATTGTTTTTTATACCATCTCCGCTATAAAGCTGTAACTGTAAATGTCTTTATGAACGATTAAAATTAATTCACAAACCGCGTATATAAGGGTTAATTTTTAAGCAACTGAACAATCCTAACTTCAATTTTCTTGGAGAAAGCGTATTTCTAAAAAATGAACCAAATATTAAAGAGAAAACTACGTAAGTCCATTTTTAGAATTAAAATGACAACTATATGCCTTTATATTTTCATAAATAAAAAGAATAATAATCATAAATAAAACTTATGCTCATTTTGACATAGACTATCTAAATTATTATATTTTAAAACAATTTTTTTTTATTTGCCTATTGAAAGGTTGTAAAAATTGACTTACGCGGTTTTCGAAGAACAGCGAGGATACGTTTTGATCATTGTTAACGGTATCTTTGTAGTGTATGCGCGTTTGTATGGCTCCAAAAGGTATCATTCATTCTTTTTGTGCGTTATTAATCTTTTTCTAATGATTGTTTTGCTCAAATATATTGCAACGGAATATTGATTAAACTGTTTAAAGCTAACTATTACACTTCACGACTAAATGAACTCTGTGCAACTTGTCATCTGCTTAATAAAGAATATACAAACAATGGTATCATTAGTACCTGTAAATAATCTTAAACTAAGAACACAGAACATATCGTTGATTGTCCATCAGTAAAACATTCATTGACCTTTTTGGCTACGAGCAGTTAAACGTTTTATTCGATGTATCTACATGAACATGTAATGGTAACACTAGTAACAACGTCTTAATCCACAACGTCTTTAAAATTGTGTTATAAATCTAAACAGTGCATAAAGCGTTTAAATTAACACAAACGTATGCAATTCCACAAATGAAGGAACAATTGGTAAACAAATATATGCTTTACTTTAATTATCATAAGTAAAATAAATGCTCATATGTATTTCCCAGAAACTATAAACAATAATGCTTTTTCTGGAATTACGTAAGCTTTGCCAAAAGATCAGATTTAATAAATTTTATCAATGGAGATTTAAAAAGAATTTGCCTCCCATCCTGTTTCTTAAGTTCGATTTCAATTTATTGAGATAATTATTGTATATGCGCTTAGGGGTTATAAAGCGAGATTGTGAACGATTTGTTACAATGAAATAAGATATTAATCAAACAATCGCTGGGTAGATCAGTATGCAAAAACATAACAAAGGAAATATATAACGCTTTAAACGACCGAATATAAACATTTCGATTTACTCATTTAAAATAAGTAAACCGTGTTATTGATATTGAGCTACGTAAAATGGTATCATTTTAAAATGTACGGCATTGTGGTCGTAATGATTCTGAACTGCGGTCTTCATTTTGAATAATGTTTGCATGTAGTTTCTTTACGGAACGAAGATTGGATATTTCCATGATATTTTGATTTTTTGGCAACGATAGCGTAATAAGAATACAAAGGCAACTTCAAATTCAGTAAGAAATGCTTCAAGCAAACTTAATAAAGGTATACAAATAAGATCAAGCTACAACCAAATTACTTGGTTTGAATGTTGATTGTACTTTTACCATTGGATCATTCTGGTTCTAAATACTATTTTAGAATAAACATAAGGATATGGTTACTGTGGACGAAAACATAAATATTGTGTTAATGTGTTCCACAAACAACTTGAAGGTGCCGTGTTATCAGTTGTTAAAGCTAGACGTCGCAACAATCTAAAGGGCTTACGTGCGACGGATTACATGTGTCGCATAAATAAATGTATTGCCTTTTTGTTTGCATAAGTTAAAAAGAATAACCATATTGAAAGGTTTTCGAGGCAACATGAAAGAGAAATGAAACATGAAGTGACACGTTTAAATGAAATAAATCAACATGCATAGTTTAAATGGCTATTTAAAAATATCAAAAACATTTTGTTACTCTACCGTATTACTTGAACCTATAAAAACGATTTGCATTGAATATAAAAACTTCGACTATTCGTAACATAAACGAATTGACAGTACTGCACACTGTCCAGTTGTATGTATCCCATACCTGATTTAAAACAACCATGACAGAGTTGATCGCTTCTTTGTTTTCAGAATTATCGATTGCATTCTTTTTTAAATAATATTTTTGTCAACATTTATTCAATATTACTAGTATGAGTTGTTTCGAAGAACCATTTAATTTACGTATGTTTCTTTCTTTCGTGGTGAATGTTTGTATTAACGCATAAAGATTGTAGTTTGCTTTAAGATTGAGGTAATTATTATTTTTTTAAAATTGTTTGCACAACGGTATAATTGGTGCATGCTAAGAATTGTAAGTAATATGCGTGATTTATTTTATTTGTGTATGATTAAAATTCGCTGAATGTGTTAACTCTTTAATTGCAAAACGCGCATAGTTTTCCACTTTGGATGATATTTGTTTCTTTCGCTGTAGGATCACATTTTTATCGTTAACTATCTATGGCTATAATAATTTTTGCAAATGCGTAGCAATTCGTGTAATAATTAATTACTTTGACTAGCGAAATAAATATTCAATATCTTACCTAAAGCAATAGTTTGTTTTTGTGTATGCTTTGTGAAAATAAACATTTTTCGCAATATAATATTGACTGACACACGTTTGTCAATTATGACTTTATAAAAACGTCATGAACTATACCAATAACTGTACGAAAAATAATAATATAAATACCAAATATATTCATGATAACATAATTGTTTAATGTAAGAGCCTGTTAGTGTGCTTGAGCCGAGATTACACGCGCATTCACAATAATACGATTACAACGATGATGTGTCGGTCGTTCAAGAAAGAAATTGTCTTCGCAATAGCATCCTTGTGTATGCATTGTGGTCTAAACCATATTTGTAAAATGGAAAATATGTAATCGAAGTGTTTTGCATGAAAATATCAACAAGTTGGGGACATTTATCTACGATGAAATGGCGTGTGCTCTCAATCAGATAAAACCCCGATGACCTTGCGGGACGTCTTTTTCACGACAGGTATTTCCCAGAAAACATGATTAACATCATCTTTGCTCGACATTTCTATACATTGCTGGGTACAATGCATATTGTAACACAGAATAAGAGTTTTGCTTCTATAATGAAATGTTGTACGTTCTATACGGATGCATGTATAGACAAACGGGACATATTTTCTTTTAGATGGGCCAGTGCAAAAACGTGTTCAAATCTCCTTGCCTTTTGTGTGTATTTAAAGTATGATTTAAAACATGAAATTGATACATATATTCCGCGCCATATCGGTTCTAATTCTATTTGAGACCAGCGTAAATCCAGAACAGCCTACGAAATCGCACTTCACGCGAGATTTCGGGGTTTCATAAGCGGACNACAAACGGGACATATTTTCTTTTAGATGGGCCAGTGCAAAAACCCCGTGCCTTTTGTGTGTATTTAAAGTATGATTTAAAACATGAAATTGATACATATGGTCCGCGCCATATCGGTTCTTATTCTATATGAGACCATCGTTAATCCAGAACAGCCTACGAAATCGCACTTCACGCGAGATTTCGAGGTTTCATAAGCGGACAGGATAGCTTCTGGAAAGACTTCGTTGATAAAAACAAGGCAGCATATACATGCAATTTTAATTTAATGATTTAATGCTTTTTTGGTTATCAGTTGACACACATTGCTATCTCTGGATTGAAATGTTCGGAAATCGCATTTTACAAATGAGTTTTGCGCTTAAGTTCATTTTTCCAGTATTTCAATGAGCTTCACGTTAAAAAAATGTCAATATAACACATTTGGTAGTGTTCGTTTTACGATCGAGACTAGTTATGCGCTCAGTTAGTAGGCCACTGGAATTTCAATTCGCGTCTCTTGAGTTCGAATCATAACCGAGCCACATAACTTGTGTGGAATTCTTTCGTTGATATTATGTCTTTGACCATTCTATCCCATTCTTCATATGTATGTATAGACGTTTTCAGTTACTTCCGTAAGTGCTTGCACTTCGTGCGTGTAACCCGTTTAGGTCTGGCATGCTTGTCCATATAAAATGGCCGCCATGATATGACTAAGAAAACGAACAATTATTTTAATGACAAGCCTTCAAACTGAACACAACATAATACGTTTATATAGTATATTAATCTACCAAACTTACATTCAATAGTTAAAATATTACTCGTACCACAACTGTTTTGATTTTTTAAATAAATATAATACAAATTGATATACAAATGGAGGTATAAATCAGCTTTGCAACTGTTAATTTCACTTGGACTTAAACTTGTGCTTAACACTTAATTCTTACCTGCCTTTATATTCCATCAGAACAAAAGTGTGTTAATACTACCAATGTGTGCTGAAAACTTAATTCTTACCTGCCCTGCATTGAACGAAATAATTTAGTTGTATAATCTACTGATTTAAAATATAAATATATATGCAATTATATAATTATAATGATAATTATGATTGAATAAATTTAATCTGATTGTAGTTTGTGGATTTATTTTCCTAATACAAAGCGTATTTTCTCTGAATATGATTAACTTTAACAGTGACACATTTTGACTAAACTATTAAATACAATATTTTTCTGTTGTGGTAACCTGCTTACCAATCCTTTATATGTTTACTATGGGAGTCAACTGTGAATTTATTATATTTATCAATAATTAAATATATCATTTGATGTCAGAAAAGTGCCTCAACGTTATAGTTGGCAGATACAACGAACACTATTATCTTTCATAAATAAAAATAAACATGGTTTTATATTCCATCAGAACAAAAGTGTGTTAATACTACCAATGTGTAAATATAACTTGTCATAGGTTTATCATTTCTTTGATTATTAGCACTCGATCAGTTTTTTTTGTGTATAGAGCCACATTTCAAATAGGATCATATACGTTTACCACACTAGTCGCTACCATTAATAAATATACTTAAATGTTTAAATAACTTGATTTACAATAATAAGAAAGCGTTCAATGATTGGACCTATTTGCATAGCAATATGAATACGCATATAGAATCAGTTCGCAGACGTGAACATAATTGTGGCGACAATTTCCGCTTTTATGGAATTTTTCGTTTGAATGATATCTCTTCTTAACGAAAATCCAGTTTAGGCGGAAAGTGTCGTCCCGGATTAGCCTGTGCGGACTGCACAGGCTAATCTGGGATGACACTTTACGCACAAGCATTTTGCCCAGTTTTCTCAGAACACGACACAATTTACATAACGGATTGTCTTGTTTGTCGCATTCAAATTGTAGAATGAGGATTGTTTTCTGTATGAAATAAACTATATGACCGAGATGCCCTTGTCTAATAAATTAATTCCCTTTCTACTCCTATCACACAGTAATTGTCGAGTGAAGTAACTCAACGCTTAAAGGTATTTATTGCTAAATACGAAAATGTTCGTGAGTTATCGCAATGTTAGCACATTCTACTTTGACGTTAATACCCACTTAAAATAATCCAGGATACTAGATACTTGACGGCGATAAATGCTTGTGAGTTATCTAAATGTTATAACATGTACCTTTGACGTTAATACTCCACTTAAACAAAGCCAAGAGACCAGATACTTTATGGTGAAAATATCAACGCAAATTTAATCTCCATTTAATGTGTTTTGAAACTGAACGAATTTAACTTTTTCGCCAAGTTACAAATCCATGCATTGAGCCAATTTGTGATAACATAATTCATCAAATCTTATTTGAAACATTAATCAGGGGTTTGTCAAAAAAGTATTAACTTATGTTTACCGACACTTATGAGCTTGATGACACACAGAGTACAAGTTGTATGTGATGTTTATATATGGTATTATGTTATATTTTTAATACTCGCCGATTGGTAAGGGAGTATTAATAGGACGCATTGCGTTTCGTCCCTCCGTTAATCCGTAAGTCTGTCTGTTACATTTACGCATTGACAGATGTTCAAGAACATAACCGCAAATGTTAAAAGTATTCAAACGACGTGTTAAACAGTTATGCCGTCTCGAGGTCACGGCTCTTTTCTTTATTTTAATTTAACTATTCCCTGACTAAAACAGAAAGCATAATATGTTAATATTAATAATGTCCTCACAGTGATATTGAATCGCGCATACCACACTTGGCTAATCATTAAAAAGTTTAATCCATACAATAAAATTTCGACCACAAAATACCATGAGATACGTTTACTAATGACTGAGCTACTAACGAAAATTTATAGTCAAATAAAAAAAACATATCATTACATATATGTAAATTGTGAATTAGATATGAATTGACTGCACCGAATGTTTATTACTTTTTGATGAATTATTTCAAATGAACCATATTAGACAGGAATATATATTCGCGGTGCATATTGAACATGACAATAAATATAAAAAATAGAACTCTTTTAATTAAATATGTACTAGAATAACTGCAATTTACCATTGAAACTATATACAAAGGGAGAGACTGCAAACATCTTTGATCGCCTGTTTCTTTAACTTATTACTACGCAATAAAGCCAATGTTTTGGATCATTTGACAATACTATCTTGATACACTTTAGTTCGAATATNTCCGGAGAACTCCTTACCGTAATTCTAATTTATTTCAATAATTCTAATTGATTTGGATTACTTCCCATCGATAATATTTATGCTTTAGTTTTCGTTTTTTTTTCTGGAATTAAGAACCACGATGATATAATTGGTTAATATTTGAGTAACTAAATTCTGATAAGATAATCATTGATTTAATATATGGATAAAGCAATTAAATTTAATACCATACGCCCCGATTTCGGCGGGACAGTCCGGCTTTTTTGGTGTTTTCCCAGCGTCCCGATATGTGACAATTTGTCCTGACATTCGCAAAAAATACGTACGTTCTATAAGTTCACAATAGAATTCGCTATTCAAGCTCTGTCTGGCTAAAACGTACCATCGCTAATCTCTTTATTGCACCCTGTTAACAACCCACTTCTACTACTCGAGTGCACCAGTGTTGTTTTTGACACCTTATCAGCGATTTATCGGCAAATTATTGATTTTATCAGGCATTCACACCATGATGTATTTATAATAGGGGTCGCTAATTGATATCGATAGATGTGTTGTACTGAATTAAAAGCCAACTGCGGCCCAATCATGTCCGAAGATACTGTGTATTATACCACCTGAGGTTAAAAAACCTGTCAAAACACAGATTTGTATATCAAACAAATTGCATGCTTATCGAAACACAATCATGTTTCACCAACATTAAATGTCATTTTCAACTGATTTTCTTAAAAAAGTTTGTACATATTGCATCAATCGAGATATAAATTTATGGTAAATTGACCATTGGTCCCTCTCCTTATACCCTCCCGTTTGTCATTAATCATCTCGTTCATTGATGGCAGCTGCTTTCCAAACAATAACTTATACAAGAAAGTCGTCTGCACTAAACCAAAACCACGACTGTGTACATGAACTTATAACTTTTTAGAAAGTATCTTTGCATAAAAATAGAATATTCGAATATGAATTTTAGATTCGAATATTCGACCGATTTTCGAATATTCGAATATTCGGATATTCGGTCCCATCCCTAGTTTAAACTAACATGACAATAAATATCAAATAAAATAGAACTGTTTAATTAAATATGTACTAGAATAACTGCAATTTACCATTGAAACTATAAACAAAGGGAGAGAATGCAAACATTCTTTGATCGCCTGTTTCTTTAACTTATTACTACGCAATGAAGCCAATGTTTTGGATCATTTGACAAAACCATCTTGATACACTATAGTTCGAATATCGATAGGGACAAAAAAAGGTACTGGGATTTTGCAATTGATGGGTCGTTTGTGCTCGGATGCAACCGGATATAGCAAAGCACTTAACGTACAAATTAGTAGTCCCCCCCCCACATTTAAACTGTGTCCAACCACTTCGTTAGACATTACACGCGAACATCCGCTGTTCTGCGTTACAAACTTTAAATTACATAGATTTTACGGGGGGTGGACTTATTTATTCGTTTAGTGCATTATTATGTCCGGTTGCATCCGTGTAGAGACTATACCTTTGAAGCCAAGATTTAACAAATCTTCATGAAAATTTTGCTACGTTATGACAGAGCTGTAATTTTGAGAATTTCACGTCATAGATTATATTGATATGCTTACTTTAAATGAGGTAACGCATTCAACCGATACAACTAATAAATACATTTTACTTGAACCTGTTGCAACTAAATTTACAGATTGGTTAACACGTAAGTCGCTAGAGAACACACCACTTTAATATAGCTGACTGGTAACCAGTTCCGATAGTGCCTCTGACAATTTGATTACTTCTTTTTAACGGCCTCCAGTTTCAGCGTGTTGATTAATTTTTCGTTTAAAATAATTGGCGGCCCTATTTTGGCAATACATTCCCCCTGGATCTCGGTATACAATCACTCAACAAAATTGGAACCCAAATTAAGCGAAATGGCGGCAGTTTCCGCAAACGACAAAATTGGCGCGTGACATTTACATACTCAATCTCATTAAACAGTTTGGTAAGTTAAACAGTTAAGGTCGCCGTGGTGTTATGGCTATGGTGTCCGGCTAGACACCAAGAGGTAACGGGTTCGATCCATATCGTGGTAGCGTTCTTTTCATCTTCCCCCAAGACACCAAGTACTGGTTCTTTGTACCAGGAAACGGACTCGTGAGCGTTTATTTTAAGATTTAGGCTGTCGATGCAATCGAGCTAGTATAACATAGGTTTCAATCTATTATGCTTCATAAGCTTAATAACTTGTTTTGTTCTTTTTCAAAGCATGCACTTAGTTTAAGCAGTATATTTTCGGTTCTAGTTAAAGCAAGCAATGATACAAATGTTCGTATTTCATAAAATATTTCCGTGAAGTGACTCTTTAATTGTTCTATAACACTTTAAGTTCGCAATGTATAGGTCGGCTAACATCCACTCATATTTCAGTATAACCGAACGTAATAGTAGATATTTGTGGTTAGAATAATATGTGTTGATGACTTTATTCTGTCCATATTCCATCGTTTTTCTTTACGTGTGATAAACTTATGTTGTTTTATTTTTTACCCGTTTAATCTTTAGTAACGTGTGGACATTTGAATATGTCGTTTCTACTATTTCGTGCATGTTGTTGAACTAGTGACTGGTCCGGAGTATGAGATCGTTAATTAGTGAAAGAATTGTGAGGTTATTTTGGGGGTTCATGGATTTTGAAGTTTCTAATGAGACCATGTTCAACATTAATTTCAGTTGTTATAAGGATAATGTATCGTAGCATTATTTTATTATCTACAATATACAGCCTTGTTTTATTATCTACAATACACAGCCTTATTATCTACAATATACAGCCTTGTTTTATTATCGACAATATACAGCCTTATTATATACAATATACAGCCTTGTTTTATTATCTACAATATACAGCCTTATTATCTACAATATACAGCCTTGTTTTATTATGTACAATATACAGCATTATTATCAACAATATACAGCCTTGTTATTATCTACAATATACAGCCTTGTTATTATCTACAATATACAGCCTTGCTATTAACTACAATATACAGCCTTGTTTCTTTGGTTAATAAAATGTTAATAAAATAACACATGGCTGCAGTACTGAGTGTGTTAACATATTGTTCACATGTTGTTGTTTTTTTTTGTTTTTGTTTTTTCAATTTAACGGTCGTTTTATAATATTTTGGTCAGAACGATGCCGTGTCATAACGAATGTGAAGAACTACGTTTTAGTTCGTTATAAAGAAATAAACCTTATACAGCAAGATAGTTTGTCAAAGTAAAACTTAAATGAATTTGATACATGAAATATTGGAGANGTTTTATTTTTTACCCGTTTAATCTTTAGTAACGTGTGGACATTTGAATATGTCGTTTCTACTTTTTAGTGCATTTTGTTGAACTACTGATCCGGAGTATGAGATCTCTAATTAGTGAAAGAATTGTGAGGTTATTTTGGGGGTCCATGGATATTTAAAGTTTCTTATGAGACCATGTTCAACATTAATTTCAGTTGTTATACGGGTATTGTATCATAGCATTATTTTATAATCTACAATATACAGCCTTGTTTCTTTGGTAAATAAAATTTAAAAAAATAAAATAACACATGGATGCAGTACTGAGTGTGTTAACATATTGTTCACATGTTATTTTTATTTTTATTTTTTTTTCAATTTAACGGACGTTTTATAATATTTTGGTAAGAACGATGCCGTGTCATAACAAATGTGAATAACTACGTTTTAGTTCGCTATACAGAAATAAACCCTATACAGCAAGATAGTTTGTCAAAGTAAAACTTAAATCAATTTGATACATGAAATATTGGAGAAATCTTACAAACCTACTAAATTATTGTTTGATATGCATTTAACAGACGACGTTAAGATAATTCCTTTCTTCCTAGAATACCATGGTGATTATAATGGGAATGGTCAATGATATTTAACAATCAAATGAATTTCGTATAAAAGGAAAGATAAAACAAGTTGCTGAATTATAACTGAGTGCGCAGTAAACTAAAAATATGAATTCCATAAACACATGTCTGGTATATGGAAAAGAAAACCAATAATCAAGGTGTCCTTTTTCAGAGAATTTCAAAGGATAGCAGGTGGCATATTTGTTTGAAATCTAAGTCGGCTTTATGAACGATTGTTTATTGTCAATAAGGACGCTGAATATCCATTGTTGTTTCGTATACCAGATGAGACACAATATGTTTATGCTACATATTACTTTAACGTATACTATTTTATCTATAGAGTTGATTCATTTTCGCTCTCTTTTGCTTTGTTGCGACCGGAAATGTGTTCCTGTTCGATAGTAGACTAATTTTGAAGATTCAGAACATCCATATACCAGAATTTCCGGATTGTGTTCTTACTTCGTCCAAATTATCTAATACTCATCACTGATAAAACAACCCGCTAACTGAATATTATATAAATGTAGGTTTATGGAATAAATATTTCCTAGATTATAAATAAGACATATTTACACGAGTAATTATTGAATACTACTTAAATATTAAGTACCTTTGTTGTTGAATCCATTATAGATGGTTGTGAATTTTAACGAAAACCAAATTATACAAATTCACATTAGAACAAAAATAAATTAATTAATCCGTTTCAGTAAGAAAGTAAAGCACGATCGAAAGATGCATATAATATAAGGTAAGAGTTGATAAATTACACTCAATACATATTAAAGGCATTCGCGAAGATCCGTGATTCTTGTTTTTTTTTGCAAGATAATTTAATTTGTATTCAGCACTATCCTTAAGTTCTATATATCGTAATGTGCTAACGTATATAATTTGTAGAATGGAACCCAAAAACTGATAATCCTTTTGCGCTCATACTCCTATTTTCACAACGAGTTTTATTTCATTTAAGATTGTGGCCAATTGCTTACGTCAACAAACTAAAGCACGTGGCAGTAACAGACGCAAATACAATTGACTTTAACATTTAAATACGATGAGTACCATCGTAGCTAAGTTACACATTTTAATTAAGTGCGTGTGTAGGTAAACCTTGATCAAAGTATCAGTTCGCTTCTCAAATATAATTTGCGACTTTTGATTGTCATCCGTGAGCCTCGACACAGGGGTCTGATTGTAGTCAAATTAAAGCAGCTTACAGCGCGATACTGATTCTTATGCACTATTACAATTTTTACGTTAATTAACTATAAATCGCCATAAAGTTCTTAAACATTAAATAAATATAATTATAGGTCACGACAAAATGGTTCATATAAACACTATTGATTAGTTAAGCTACTTTTCTCAGGCAAACCCATTAACCAATTGACTATTCCGATGTCTATATTATCTGGACATTCACATAAAATTATAATATTTATTCATACAGTGTATTGGTTATATATCATACAGATTAACAGGTATAATCAAATCAAAATGCAAACACTGATCAATATAATTTTATGCAGGCATTTCATTTCAAAACTTATCACTTACTTTTACCTTTGTCTACACCATTCCTGCTCATTTGCAATAACGTGATTATTCGTTTTGATTCCGGTAGATTGCAACCATGTTGATTTGTGAACAATGTGTTTCATCGACTTACTGCGTAACGTAATGAAGCTTGTGTTAATATAATGAACATAATTATAGATGCAGTTTCTTCTCCTGGATAAAATATGGTATACAAATACAATCACCGTGTCTGATCAGGTGAAAAGGACAATACATTCCTATGCAGATTTAATAATACGATTTTTGTTATTGATACAGAAAAACATGTTCTCATCAAAAACTGCAATACGTCTCATATAATTAATAAATTATATGCAGGAACACAATCTATAATGCTCTCTATGGTCCGCCCCAAATTACAACCATTAATATAATGTACCCTTTCAGAAAATTAAGCGTCTGGTACAGCTCAATATTGATCTTTGCCATTTGGAGAAACATAAATAATATTACATATATCATTTTCTTGAACATAGATCGATATAATTTCTATCATAGTATATAGATACATTAGGAATGGTGTAGCTGTTGTCAATTAAATGAAATCCATTTACCAGTGATTTCAGGTCTTTTGTCTTTTCTTATTATGAATTTCACGTGGGAATCGTTTAAAAAAATAATGTATTGTCGTGGAAGGAATTACATGTGAATCAAACAAAGGTTAATAAATATAAACCGTCGCAGTAATTATAAATAATTGTACAGCCAAATGCATAAAACTAAGTGAGTTATAAGCAAGTGTACTCACAAACGTTAAGGTACAGATTGCAAAAACAAGTTATATTGTAAAACTAGCCTTCAATAATCAAGCCCGTGGTTAATAGCTTAATTAATACGCCAACGTGGCTTTATATGTAGTAGAAAGCATTAAGAAGCGATACACGAACATATACATTTATTGTTTTCAAATAACAATTCATTACGCATTACAATAGAAAATAAGATTTGGACAAATTATGGTATTACCCATAGAAAAATAATGTTTCATATCCAATATAGTTATATGACAAGATAAGTTCTTAAATTGAATGGAGTATTAAAACCCATTAACATTTGTTTTCTTGACTCAAAAAGTGATCGATTGAAAACTTGTTATCGAAAAGAAAATCCTGACAAGAAACCGTTAACTGGCGAATGTCTCTTGAATACTCCAAAATATTAAGAACACATTAATTTAAGAATAGAGTAAGGAAGTATCAATAAAGCTTAACTCGTTTGAGATTATCAGATCGTCTAATTAGGTTCACAACGCATTGTTTGTCTCTTTCAGACGTTATTACGAATTGTATGTTATTTCAACACTTCAATACCATTTTCCCAAGGTTCGGAAAGTTTGATGAATGTGGGCCTTTTGTATATGTTTGAATGGTGATTCATTAATGTATTCGGGTGTTGGGTTTAAAACACATGTAAAATGCATTGCTTACACTTAAGATTATTATACTTCCGGATTCATATCTAAATACACATGTACAAGTATTTCCATTTAAATTTACACTTGTATGTTGTTCGACACCTAACATGTATTGTTTTATTCCTTTCAAGGATATATTTTCAATAACACGAATCAACTGAGATCTCTTTGAATGGTTTGATGTTTTGGCTTAAGAGTATATTGGGTGATAATATTTTGTTACAAAACAGTTTGAAAAATACAACTAACGTGCTAAATAAAATAATTATACGAACAAACTACGTATTTTTTTCATACTGATTTTCGTTAATATTTCGGATTGTTCCAAATGAATCGTTTTATATTAGATAAAAATGATCAATACAAATGGTTTGACGTATTACTCCTCCGTTCATGTTACATTTACTGTTGTGCACATTTTAAGAATCGATCAATATCAGTAACGCAAAGGGCGATTCCAAACGCCGTAAAAGTTAAAAAACTGCTACATAAATGATTTTTCTTCAGCGGATGTTCATTCTGCGAGCGGATACTTACGTTATTATCGCCTTAACGCCGGTATTATTTTTCGGGTTTGTTATTTGCTCGATTCACCGACCAACTGCGAAGCGTAATGAAGCTTGTATTGAGCACATAAACTAAATTAGAAAATAACGCTCGTAGAATTAATGAACTTGTTATTATTTTGAATAGAGTAGCTTATTTTTCAGGGTAATATTCTGATTAAAGAGCTTATGTTTATTGGGAAGTTTTACAATTGTTTATAGTAATTGTTCTGTGTTAATTTACATTGGTAAGCATAAATGAAGCATTAACATAAACGCTCTTTAATATAGAGCCTAACAATAAATTTATTATTTTTAACGTACATTCCCGTCTAATTAAAATAACACAAGTATAAAAAAAATGTAATACATGATATTTAATAACACAATGTTGATATTTTTGAAACTACGTTTTTTTTTTTTCGAAAAAAATCTAAGCGCTGTGTCTTGAAATATTTAGAGAAACAATTGGAAAACTGGGAAGATGCAAATGTTTAGTTAAATGTAAAATGCTAAACCAACGAGTCTCTATTTTAGAAATAAGAGTGTTTAATACACACGCACAACTAAAGGAATAATGTATAGCTTGCATTTCTCTAGGCAAAGTCCCGATCATTATTGAGCTGTCAATAATGTACAAGACATATTGCTTAGCAAAACGACAAATACGCTTAATGGGTGGAAATTGGAATCATGAAACCGCGAGCCAACATTTTCCCTCGTTTTTCTGCAATATCATCATCAACCTCACAACCAACTCCATCATCATCGTCGTCGTTATCGCTATCGTCGTCGTCGTCGTCTTCATGATTAAGATGATGATTATATTATATATAATGATAATATTGTACACATAAAAACATTTCATAAACTACTGGTTGAAGTTCACCACCTATCGTTAATGCCCCATTTACATATTATATACATTATTGAACCATAAAGCATTTGATCTCGTGTTCTTTCTGATATCAATTTCCGCCCATAAAGGACAATTGCATTTTAACTAAGTAACGTGTCTTGTACATTAACACGTCTTGTTGACAGCTCAATATTGGTTGGGACTTTGCTAAAGGAATGTAAATGTTACAACAAACACGCTTTCCCATGCATTTGTCTTGTTCACATCAAGCAATAGAACATCGATCATTCAAGAACTGTTTACGCCGTTTAAAAGACAGCTTGGCCCACACACGTCTTTTAATAAAAAAAATGTAAGCAAAAGGCATTTTGTTTTTGTTTAAAACATAGTTAATCGTCTGTAACATTAAAATGAAATTTAAAAAACTCTTATAACAATACGATATTGTGAAGAATTTGGATTTATTTGTTTCAAAATGCATTAAATTCAAATATTGCTGGTGTCAGTGTATGTGGGTCGATCTATTTTAATTAAGTGCGTATATTAAAATATATTGTGTGTCCTGGTGCTTTTGAATATTTAATAATAAATACGTATGCGTTTATCTAATGAATATTCGTTTGCAAGTTAGTGTAGATGTAGATAGTCGATGTATCGCTTAATGTCATTCAGTTACAAAATGAATGTTTGTGTCGAGTTAACCATACTTATGAGTTATAAGAGCATTTCGGTATAGGCTTTCGATCCAGCTTTATCACGGTAAATAATTTGGTACATTTAAGTTTGTTTCAGGTGGTTCCGAAAGTTTACACTAAGATGACTTTTAAGTAATGCTTATCCATCAGTACGTTACCTGTTACCTCATCATGCGATTAAAAATAGCAAACAATTAAATAAAGACGCACTGAACATTCAAAACAGTTTGCGATTATCTAAAAATGAAGTTCACGTTTATCCGTTTAATATTAACCAAAACATTAAAATAAATATAGCTAAGTAAGATGCATGGAAGAAAATTGCGAAATTGTGCTGTGCAATACATCGGGAACATAACCATGTGCTAATATACACACAGTCCACCATCCCCCTGCTTAATAGATGACTTACGCAGGTTAATGAATACAAATGTGGTATGTATAAAAAGATTCTATTAAACGTGTCGTATTCAGCCATGGATATACATTAACAAGATCCCACCAAATGCAATATTATTACGCGTCCAAATATCAACCAAGCGTGCAAAGTAGACCTTATGTTACATTTCCCATTTCAATGATGCTAATTTATGCACATGAAAGGCAATTACATTTCTCGCTTAGTATCATGTCTTGTTCATTAAAACGTTTTCATTACAGCAAAATATAGATCCATACTGATAAAAGCGGAACCTTTAACCATTTCTGACAATTAACGTTGAGAACCGAGCTAAATTGGATTATTTAATGGCGTTACCTTTTCTACGAATTATTAGAAACTACTCTTTCCGTTTAAGCTTGTGTATGTTTATTGTTATTTCCATATTGCTACTAAAATTGGCGATACGCAATCAAGCATATACCGACTTCGACGTGTTCCAATATTGATCTATTTTAACAATGGGAATTTTAACAGTTTAGGTTATGCATCCTGCCCTTATAAACAGATTTGCAGGAGATGAAATGTGTTCGATATCATAAGATAAACCTTAAATTGAACATGATTTTATTTAGTCTTTTGTGTTAGTTCCATATGGTTTGAACGTCCTCAGTTTGCTCTTCCAAAGTTGTTCAATGGTCTTCCGTTACTCGTCGGATCCATTTAATTGTCCTAGTCCCATGACCCGGAAGTCCGCGATGCTGTGGCCATTTGTGTAAAAGTTGTCGGCAACCGGGTCGTTGTGTCGAATCCGTATCCGGGACAGATTTAGGAGATGTCGTTCGTACAAGGTATCTCCCGTTTTCCCTACATATACAAAGGTCTTACAGCGTTCGCAGTGCACAGTGTAGACTACATTGATTGATTTGCATGTGACCTCGATAGATAGATATTTCATACCTAAGTGCGATCCTATGACAGCTCCTTCATTTTGCACGTAGTAGTCTTGATTGAATGAAATGGTGTTGTAATTTAGGACAGTGTCCATCATAATGATCTGGTCGTTGGTTGCTACTTCCGGTTGCACTCGCCGAATGAGAGCTTCTGTTACTGCAGCACGGGCCTCGTCTCTTGGTACGCTGGGGTAAAAGGTCTTCACATCCAAACAAAATGTGATGGTATCATCTGGTAGCGGCTGCTGTATCTGTGCTATTTTGTTTAGAAAGTCTGTTGTGTCTCTCACATACGAAGGAAGTGACGTCACATGATCGCGCAGTTCATTCTCGACTATCTCCTCCATCTTCTCTGTCGGGTGATTACGGCCGTTTACAATAGTACGGAGAGGCATACCAGGTTTATGATGCTTTGAGTTGCCCTGAAGCTTACCAGAAGTTCCACCGCTGCTGGTGAGATACCTTTTAAGGTTACTGTCGATCGACCCCTTCTTGTATAGTGTATTGTCCACTTTTTTCACTTTGTTTTCCCCAATTCTTAATTTATCATTCGTCACCTAGGTGTATGTGTCACTGTCCGACATTTTACACTTCAGCTTTTTGACATAGTCTTCCCTGTCCATTATCACTTTCCCCGACCCCTTGTCGGCAGGCCGAATAACAATGTCGTCGTCGTTGAGAAATTCTTTGATTGCCTGTTCTTCTGATTTGCTCAGATTATACGTACATTTTCGTTTTAATCCGTAAATGATGTCGTCTATGACCGCTTGTATATATGTGTCCAGCCATTTGTCGCTGCCTGCCTTCGGATTCCACGTCGAGGTCTTCTTTTTGTATCGGTGCTCATCTTCCCTGGTTCTATGTTCTGAGAATTCTGCATAGAAATATTCGCTAAAGCGCATACGGTGTTCACACATTGATACGTCTGTAAGTAATTTTCTTGTGTCTATAGTTTTCTAGTCGGTATGAAGTTCAGTCCTTTCGACAGCAGGGACATCTGAGCCTCAGTTAATGTCTTCTTTGACAGGTTGGTAACAATACTCATTTTGTTTCCGTCATGTTTAGTCTTTGTTTTCGCCATGCCCCGTGTGGTCTGCATTTTCTGTGAGGAAAGTATTGTTTCTTCTGTTCTCACGGACGTAGGTCTTTCATGCTGCCGAATCAAGTAAAAGTGCTCGTTTGCTAGCCGCACACAAATGAACTTCCGGTTAGGCAATCCACTTTCTACTGGGAATTGCAAAGCTTTCTGTTCTGTTCTGTTATTTATGATGTGATACTTGTGGAACACTTTTCGCCGGCACGAACATCAGTAATAGACAACAACAACTATACATGTAGTACTTTTTAAAATCGTTATGAATTCGATATACAAGAAGTATCACCATCAGCATTTACACACACGCAGTGCTGTAATATTGTTATTGAAGTATTATACGATTTATATATGTGTTGGTTCAAATCTTTCTGTAGCCGTGTACTCTCATTTTTCCATTGAACGTGTCTATCAATTTAATATTTACCGATATACTCGATATTTATATTCAAATAAATATGCGTGAAGAGAAGGTTTTGCATTTTTCATACACGCCTTTGTGTATAGAACATACATGCGATACGCCCCATTAAGTTGGTCGGGGCGTCAAATAAATTGTATTCATTAAAGTTTATGTCTGTCTGTCCATCTTTATTTACATCTGTCTGAAGGTCCTATTTCGCTACCGCGCAATATTTTGTTAAGTGAGGATTCGATTTCAATAAAAAAAGCGTCAGTCATATTGGACCTGTTAATATTTTCAGGGCATTCAAATATAAACAAAGTGAAAAAAGCGTCTTATTATTATAACTAGGTCATTTACTTCTGGCAAGTTACCAATAACACCAACATCTCGTCACAATGTCAAATTTTGTAAGAAATAGCCATCTTATTTTTTATTAAGCCTGGTTTACCCTACTGAGCTATCTCACTATACACAAATGCATTACTTTATGGACGTGGCGCAATTTTAAACAGGACTATCTCATTATGCATACATGTCTTACTTGTGACGCGATGCTAAACAGAACTAGCTCACTATACGTATATATTGTATATATCTGGCCAAAATGAATTTATTTATTTGGATTCTTTTTTAAACATGGTATAATCTTAGATAGTTATTAGCAGACGATCCCGGGGCCTAATACACGATCACAGATCCGCCTCTATAACCACCGCGTTCACAGAACACCACCTCTCCGCCGTCCATAGTTACGTTCTGTCCTTCCGGTATGATGGTACCCTGGTAATCACAATTCGGACCTACAACAAACAAAAACGCGCACACAATTACGAACTCATGATTTTAACTGTGTTAATCAACGATCGTTATTAGTTAATTGTGTTCAAATTTAATAAGAACATTTAAATTAATTAAATATTACACAATTCATAGCATAGTGTATTTCACACAAATATTTAGAAGATAATATTAAACTTGATTACATAGCTATAGTTAATGACAGAACTATAGTTGAGTACTTGGTATAAATAGATACATACCTGTAAGTATTATATGCCTGCTTACATTAAGCATTGCCGTACAAANCACGTGGTATAGGCACCGTGATAGCTATAGTAAATGACAGAACTATAGTTGAGTACTTGGTGTTAATAGATACATAGCTGTGAGTATTATATGCCTGCTTACATTTAGCATTGCCGTACAAATCTCAGCATACGTTGTATATTTATACGAACTTCCAAACCAATCTACACTTGAATGATTATTTGTTTATTACAAACCGTTCGGGCATTCGTAGCAGCATCCACCAGGCGGCCTTACCGCATCCTGGCACGTGATCATACATGGCAACGGGAAACAGTAATGATGTCCTCGAAAGGTGCACGGGTATGGACAATTTGTCGTTGAAGGTGGCGTTGTTGTTGTAGACGGGGTTGTTGTTGGGAGCGTAAATACCCGATGTACATGA
>VMBQ01002790.1:0-27852 GCA_007657795.1 Dreissena rostriformis | reverse complement strand
TCTAGCCGCTTATAAAAAATAAAACGCTTTTTGATTAAATTTGCCGTAGCTTTCGACTTTATTTCCTCCAAATACATATGAAAAGCTAAACAAATTATCAGACACAAATTTACAGTAGTTAACAAAAAGCATAAGAATAATATGTATTCATAGTACAATATCTTTCACTTCGTCAGCGATCAACAACAAGTTAACATTGACATTATAAACAGAGTAAACGTGTATACCAATAGGTTTGAAATATTATTTATCGACATAAATTAAATCAAAATGATATTGTTTAGGAAAATGGGATGGGCCAAAAACTCCATAAACAACGTTGTGTATGTTCATTTCGTTATAATAGTCCATGCACATGATAGAGAGGTGTAGTTAATTCTAGTTTTCGTTTTATTTCGTCGAGCCTATGGAAGTAACAATAGTGCTGGTCTAGTTGATATGCATTCAACTCATGGTAATCAAAAAGTATTTTCTTTTCTTTCTGTTTTATTTAATATATAATGATGGGATCAGGGTTCTATTTTGTTTACACTTATGATCAATCAAGGCAAAGAGAGAGGTCTGGTGGCCGAAAACCGGCTAACATACCCCAATGCATTACATAGGCCGTGATAAGGCGGTGTCTCTAGATTAAATTAATTGGTTTTACAAATCACGTTTAACATAAAATAATTCATTTAAGACAAAATCAATTTTAGTTTTTCAAAATTTCTAAGAGGCGTTGGAAACCTCCAATTAAATGTCATAAACTGTGATACAAAACATGAACACATTCGGGATATAACCCAGAAGCAATGTGCTTTTTCAAAAAGTCTAAAATAACTTGATATAACTTTAAAGTGCATTAATCTGGCCTTCTTTGGTTATAAATAGTGTAATACAATCCATGCTGAAGATAGGGTTGTTATACAAGAACATAAATATCTGTTAACGGTGATTCACAAATTACTCGTAAGCGTCATTTTATCATATGGTAAATCCGGCTATTGAAAAAAGATGTGGTACTAATGTTCGACATAATTAATGTGGGAAGTAAATCAAGTTCATGCAACACATTTTGTGTTTGCTTTAGATTACAGGATTTACCATATCGGAATTTCAATATATGACGATACCAAAACTTGCGAACCAAGTGCTAAAGAGCACATAACTCAACAATCCTGGAACTGAAAACATGTCTGCTCTGCAACGTGCTGTTAATTTATACAAGTTTCAATGTATTGCATTACTATTGTAACGGCGATAACTGATGTTGAATAAGCATCAACCATTCCGTCATCGCTATCTATTCACAATAATATGGCGCAAACATTAAGTCAAGTTTTCATTGTCGACGTAAGCTTCTTTTAGAATAATTTTACAATCATGACTTTATATGTTACAATTTTTTTTCCATAGCATATATTTTAGGTCATTTGTAAATGCACATAGTATGTACCAAGTCATCCTGTTAAATAGTGCACTTGGAATTTAAAGGATTTGTAAATTGTGCATATAATTTTTAATACATACTGTCTCTTAACAATACTAATGTCCATACAATAACTCATTTTCATCAATTTAAGCGAAACAAACTTACATTTGACACTAAGGTTTCTCTGCTCCTGTTGGTGCAATTGAAGTTGAAATTTGTTTATGTGTGTATTTTATGTGTTTATTTTTGTTTGTTTTAAATACATGTCAGAATATGAATCTCGTTGCAGTAATATTATATTATTTTAGTTGGTGTCGATGGAACTATTTCAATAGCTAAATATTAGCATACTAAACGAAGCTATAAAATGTGGCCTTTTGCAACCGCTATTTCCGCTTCTTCTTGAATTGCACGACGATTACAAAATGTATCTGAATATTGAATTATATATAAATATGTCTCTAAATCTGTATTATAGAACACGAGCTGTAGTAAATAATCGTTTTATTTTCATATCATCGTGACTACTTTACTTACAATTCGATTACTCTGGATGTATCCCTCCATTCAGTAGTTACATGATAATTTAAATTACATGTTTTCTATTTTATTGCTATTTGAATGGACCTGAGATGGTAGGAGCTTGATTTATTCTATCACGTGAATGTTTTGTAAATAATTCGAGGCCAAGTGTTACAGTTTGAAGACCCTATCAATCGGATTCAATCCCCAAATGCCTCGCAGTTACCGTTCCAGGGCTGTTGCCCCAGTTTGTTTTATCATTATCGTATGTACTTGTGATTTTCGTCCAGTAAATTTGTTTCTTGTATCACTGTTAAACAATGTGTTCCTTGCTATAAATGTAAGACAACATAATAGTATAATAAGTTGTCCCTCCTGCTGGTGCAGCTGAAGATTAACGTTGTCTGTATTTGAATTAGTAATGTATTAATCAATACGTTTAATCAAATCTAAAATAATTCAATTACAGCGACACAATATTTTGTTACGTAAATCATTTTATCAGTGCAGTCAGTGATACAGAGCCAAAGTAATTTCTCTTCGTCTAGGAATTATTTACTGCCCAATTGTACGACTCTATGCGGTCATTTATGTGAAATGATTATATGTGCCTTTTGTCATTTCAGGCGATGAAATCCTTTGTGGAAACAGTTTTACGAGGTTTGTCCATTTGCTGACGACAACAGAGTCTCGTTTTACCACTGACTATATAATAGTCCCATATAAGTTTTGAATGAGCCTTATGACCATAGCGTGAATCACATTTTATAAAGAGCCCAAAATAATTTGCCCTTTTTGAGTTTGAATCGATAAGGAGCAAAGTTCTCTGATATCGAACGTATACATCCGTTAACGTAGATACGGGCATATGTTCGCGTTTGCTTAATGTTTATTTAGGCTCTTCATCATAAACAGAACGTTTTCAAAATCATCATCATATTCAAATAAGTGCAGTATCGATAGCACAAGGATGTTTGTTAAATGAAGCACCGGTATGATACATTTTTCGTTTTGTGTGACTATGGAGGTACACATTAGCGTAACTGTATTAACACTCCATAATACTTCATAATGTGTAGTATTCGTTATTGTAATTGTAATGCACAGCAAACTTCCACTGTGTCCACTGCGATAAACCCCGTACCAAAATGACACACTTCTATATTTTCTTCAAATAATTGTCTGGGTCTTTTACAGCCAATAAGGTGATTGTGTTGGCGTATTGTCAATTTTTAACGCAAAACATCGATTTTTTTTTGGGCTTGAATGACTGAAATTTTAGTTTGATTATTTTCGTTATAAATCGTTCAGTTCAGATTTACTGCAATTGTAATGTAAGGCAAAATACCACTGTGTCCACTTTGAAACAACTCCGTACCAAAAGTCAATATCTATGCGCCTCTTATATCGTGTTAATAATTGTCTGGGCTTTTAACATACACGTAATTATGTATGCGTTTGGATCATTGCTAACGGTATCTTTGTAGTATATGGGCGTTTGTATGACTCGGAGAGTTTGCATTCATTCTTTATTTAGGTTATATATCTTTCACTTGGGATTATATTGCTTAACCCGATTTACTTTAATATGTCGCAACGGAATATTGATTAAAATATAAAAAGCTAACTATAACACTTCACGACTTAATGTAACCTGTGCAATTTGTGTTCTGCTTCATAAAGAACATACCAACATAGGTATCATTAGTACCTGTAAATAATGCTACATTTAGAAAACAGAACACATCGTTGATGGTTCATTAGTTAAACTTTCATGGACTTTTTGGTTGCACACAGTTAAACGGGTTTTTTTAAATTATCTACATGCAATGTTAAGAAAAGAACCAATGTATTAATACATAACGTTTTTACAATTTTGTTATAAATCTTACCAGTGCATAACTGGTTTAAATAAACACAAACATATGTAATTCCACAAATGAAGGCATAATTGGTAAACTAAACTATTCTTATTAGCGGTTTACTTTACTTATCATAATTAACGCAACGCCTGCTCATATTTATGTGTTCTCGCTTTCCAATGTAATATATAAACAATAATACGATTTTCTGGAATCAAATTAACTTTACCAAAAGCTCAGATCTGATTAATTTTATCAAAGGGGATTATAAAGATTTTGCCTCCCATCCTGTTAATCTAATCATTTAAAAACAAGTAGACCGTTTTATTGATATTGGGACACGTAAAATGGTAACCATTTTAAAATGTATATCGTTGTGGTCGTATTGATACTGAACTGCGGTCTAAGTTTTTATGGCTATACTATTTTTGCAAATGCGTAGCAATTCGTGAAAAACTGTATTACTTTGACGTGCGAAATAAATATTCAATATTTTACCTAAAGCAATAGTTTGTTTAAGTGTATGCTTTGTGAAAATATTTACATTTTTCGTGATNTGCTCATATTTATGTGTTCTCGCTTTCCAATGTAATATATAAACAATAATACGATTTTCTGGAATCAAATTAGCTTTACCAAAAGCTCAGATTTGATTAATTTTAACAAAGGGGATTATAAAGATTTTGCCTCCCATCCTGTTAATCTAATCATTTAAAAACAAGTAGACCGTTTTATTGATATTGGGACACGTAAAATGGTAACCATTTTAAAATGTATATCGTTTAGGTCGTATTGATACTGAACTGCGGTCTAAGTTTTTATGGCTATAATATTTTTGCAATTGCGTAGCAATTCGTGTAAAAATTGATAACTTTTACGTGTGAAATAAATATTCAATATTTTACCTAAAGCAATAGTTTGTTTAAGTGTATGCTTTGTGAAAATATATACATTTTTCGTAATATAGTAGTGAATAACATACGTTTATGTATTATGATTTCATATAAACGTCATGGATTATTCCAAAAATTGTACGAATAATAATAATACTAATAATAAAAGTAACATTTATAAGAACATAATTGTTCGATGTAAGTTCCTTTACGTATATCAGAGCCAAGAATAAACGTACATGCATAATACGATTGAAGGGATGATGTGCCCGTCTTTTCAGAAAGACCGTCTCATTGCAATAGCACCCTTGTGTATGCATTATTGTACAAAACATATTTGTAAAATGGCAAATATTTGATCGATGTGTTTCACATGCAAATATCAACAATTTGAGGGCTGAAATGGCATGTGATCTCGATCGGATAAAACCCCATTGACCTATCAGGACTTCCTTTCTCCGATCGGTATTGTCCACAAAACATGATTTACATCACATTTGGTCGACATTTCTATACACTGTCGGGCTATAATTTACATTATAACATGGTATTTGAATTTGCATCTATAAGGAAATGGTATTCTGTATTGATGCATGTATTAATATACGTGTCTATTTTTCTCAACAGCTAAACCAGATGGTATTCGATCATGTGTTTGGTAGTTTGCATTCATTGGACAATGATGCCACTGTCTAATAAATAAATTCATTTTCTACTCCGATTACACAATATTTATTGAGCTAAGTAACTAAACCCTAATCGGTATTTATTGCTAAAGATGAAATTATTGCTGAGGTATCTTAATGTTAGCACATTCTACTTGGACGTAAATACCGCACTTACAAAATTACAATAGACCAGATGGTTTATGCTGATAAATGTTAGCGCATAACACCCAACTGTGCCGTCGGTAAAGTAAACAATCTCATTTATTTCCATTTAATGTGTATCCAAATTGAACGAACTAAACGTTTTCATTAAGTTGCAAATCTATGCTATGAGACAATTTGTGATAACATAATCCATCGAATCTTATACAATACATGAATCAGGGGTCTATTAGCAGAAAAGTATTAACGTATGTTTGCCGACGCTTATGCCCTTGATGGCAAAAAGAGTACACTTTCTAGGTGATGTTAATATATGAACATTTGTTATAAAGTAGTAGTATTATTTGTTGTAGTAGGCACACACCAGTTGGCTTATTGTGTACAATAATGCTTCAGAAAAAGGAAATAAAAGAAAAAAAAATGTATTGGGAGCTAATTTGTTCGTAAAGTCCCTTATAATACCCTGTTGTAACCTTGTAGTGACTATTGATATGAAGCTACGATTATGCACATCTTCATAAGAAGTGTGATACTTTATGACAGTGCTGTAGTATTTAGAATGTCACGTCACAGATTGTATTAATAGTCTAACTTACAATGTTACAACGCATAACAGATACAGCGAATTAATAGATTGTTCACTTACACACCCGTTGCAGTTTAATTTAGAGATTGGTAACACGTCAGCCGTTAAATGAACATGGCACTTTAATTTAGCAAACTAATAACCAGTTCCAATAGTGCCTCAGACAATTTGACTTCTTCTTATTAACTAACTCCCTTTTCAGCGTATTGATTATTTGTTCGTTTAAAATAATTTGCGGCCTATTTTGGCAATCTATTCCCCCTCGCTCTCGTTATACAATCACTCCACAAAATTGGACCCAAATTAAACAAACAGGCGGCAATTTACCAATTGACAAAATTGGAGCGTGACATTTACAAACTCAATCTCATGTCATGAGGCAAGTAAGATAAATCAAATGTAACGCAACAGCATAAATAATATGTCATACAGTATAACAATATGATAGAAATTTAATTACAAATTAAATAGATGTTTTAATAATGTAAGAACATGTTAAAAGTTTATTTACATCAATATTTATTAATAAAATAACTATTGTAATTAATGATAAATCTTATATCATAATAATAAGGGTTCTATAAATATTAAATGGTTTATTATAGCAAGTAAAAACTGGTCCAGAATGTTTGAAGGTTTATTGTTAGCAAGTAGGAACACGAAATATCCGTGCATTCATTGTAGAGTTTGTAGAATAGACTAAGTCAACAAGTTGAAAGATCAAAATCTAGAGACTGTATACCTAACAAGCCATTCAAGTGATATTATCTCATTTAACTATTGAAATAGGCCGACCTTATTCACATTAATCAAGCAAACTTGCATCGGACAGTTTTATCTTGTATGCCTGGTTGCATTGATCATACAAAATGTGCGATGGCAAACATGATTTTATGGAACTATAAGATCACATTACAACTTTATAGCACGTCTAGAGGGATTGTTCGATAAGTGTGTAAATACCTGAATAGTTTTTTATCCGTTCTCAGGGTGTCAGTAATTCAGTACATTTAGAACTCAACCAATCAACAACAAGCACGTGAAGAAATGGACACTGATAACCAATCAAAATTATAAGGGAATTTTATGCAAATTAAACTGTAGACAAAATGTAGATGTTTGGTCAGAATAAAACATACTGCGGTTAGATTTGACAATCGAATAGAGCTGTCACGCTTTCGCGTCGTGGCGGCCATATTGGCCCGCCGCGCTGTTAGATTGTATTTCACGAACATTAGCAAGCGTTGTATTAGAAAATAGTCAACAGAAATAAATCACGAAGAAAAGAGAAACGAACTTTGTTTTCTTCCTGTGTGTTCCCAACGAACAATAATGTGTTGTTAACGTCACAAGTTTTTTGTCCAGTTGTTTCACTTTTGTCCTTTGAAATTTTCTGGCGTCGGGCTATCTTCAAGCAAAAGGACCATGCGTTTAATTTAAGAGTNCCCATATGGCCATCGCCCCCAGAAGACGTGTTAGTTGGTTACGGGGGATAGTGCAAGATACAGGAGACACCCCGTTCCAGAGGTGACCCTGGGTCTTTTAGTGCCCGGTGTATAGCACCTAGTACACTGCACCTCGGTTTAACGTCTCATGCGAAAGACGAGTTAGTAGGTTAGGTGCAGCGGGGGATCGAACCAGCGATCTCTGGATTGTGAAGCCAGTGTGTTACCACTAGACCACGGATCCGCTACCATTTTAGAATGTCACGTCACAGATTGTATTAATAGTCTGACTAACAATGTTACAACGCATATAACAGATACAGCGAATTAATAGATTGTTCACTTACACACCCGTTGCAGTTTAATTTAGAGATTGGTAACACGTCAGCCGTTAAATGAACATGGCATTTTAATTTAGCAAACTAATAACCAGTTCCAATAGTGCCTCAGACAATTTGACGACTTATTATTAACTACCTCCCTTTTCAGCGTATTAATTATTTGTTCGTTTAAAATAATTTGCGGCCTATTTTGGCAATCTATTCCACCTCGCTCTCGTTATACAATCACTCCACAAAATTGGACCCAAATTAGACAAACAGGCGGCAAGTTTACCAATTGACAAAATTGGAGCGTGACATTTACAAACTCAATCTCATGTCATGAAGCAAGTTTGATAAATGTAATGTAACGTAACAGCATAAATATTATGTTAAACAATACAACAATATGATATAAATTTAATTACAAATTAAATAGATGTTTTAATAATGTAAGAAAATGTAAAAAGTGTATTTACATAAATATTTATAAATAAAATAACTATTGTAATTAATGATAAATCTTATATCATAATAATACGGGTTCTATAAATATTAAAAGGTTTATTATGAGCAAGTAAAAACTGGTCCAGAAGAATGTTTGAAGGTTTATTGTTAGCAAGTAGGAACACGAAATATCCGTGCATTAATTGTAGAATTTGTAGAATAGACTAAGTCAACAAGTTGAGAAATCAAAATCTAGATATTGTATATTTAACAAGCCATTCAAGTGATATTATCTCATATAACTATTGTAATAGGTCGACCTTATTAACATTAATCAAACAAACTTGCATCGGACAGTATTATCTTGTTTGCCTGGTTGCATTGATCATACAAAATGTGCGATGGGAAACATGATTTTATGTAACTATAAGAGTACATTACAACTTTATATCACGTCTAGAGGGATTGTTCGATAAGCGTGTAAATACCTACCAACCAATCATCAACAAGCACGTGAAGACATGGACACTGATGACCAATCGAAATTATGAGGGAATTTTATGCAAATTAACCTGTAGACAAAATGTAGATGTTTGGTCAGAATAACCCATTCTGCGGTTAGATTTGACAATCGAATAGAGCAGTCACGCTTTTGTGTCGTGGCGGCCATATTGGCCCGCCGCGCTGTTAGATTGTATTTCACGAAAATTAGCAAGCGTTGTATTAGAAAATTTTCAACAGAAATAAATCACGAAGAAAAGAGAAACGAACTTTGTTTTCTTCCTGTGTGTTCCCAACGAACAATAATGTGTTATTACATCACACTAGTATGCTTTATTAGCTAAATTACCTTTTGTTCTTTTCCAACACATGCACTTAATCTAAACAGAATTTCTGCAATATAATAAAAAAAACATATGAATACAGGCAAACAATTGTACGAATCTCGGAGAAATCTTACACACGTTCTCAAGTATTATTTGATGTGCAGTTGAACGGATGCCGTTATTACAATTAAATTCTTCCTTGAATATCAAGGTACATGTAGTAATAAATCAAATAAATTTCCTATAAAAGGAAAGATAAAACTTGTTGTGGAATCATAACTGTGTGCGCAGAAAACTGTAAATATGAATTCCATAAACACATGCCTGGCATATGGAAAAGCAAACCAATAATCAAGGTGTTCTTTTTCAAAGCGTCTCAAATAATAGCAGGTGGCGTATTTGTTTGCAATATGAATCAGCTTTATGAACGGTGGTTTATAAGGACTCTTAATATCCATTAATGTTTTGTATACCCGATGCTACACAATATGTTTAGTCTACATATTACTATAATGTATAATATATCAGTTACAGAGTAGATTCCGTTTCGCTCTGCTTTGCTGTATTGCGACATTACATGGATTCCTGTTCGATTATGTCATAATGTGGACGATTTAGATGATCTTTATTCTAAAAAAGGTCCGGATGTGTTCTAACGTCGGCCGAATGAAAAAAGAAACAAATACGCATCACAAGTTAATAAAAATTGCTAAATGACTATTAAATAAGTGTAGGTCCATGGAATAAATATTTACTTAATAAGACATTAGACATGTTTCCACGAGTAATTATTGAATACTACTGAAATTTGTATCGCCTTTGTTCTGTATGTGTGTTTTTTCGAGGGCTTAGTAATACACAATTCATCATTAGAGCAAACATAAATCAATAGTTCTTTTTAAATAAGACAGTAAATTACTATCAAAGGAAACATACAATATAAGGTTAGAATTTATAAAAGAAAGTAAATAAAGGTCTTCGCGAATATAAAAGGCAATCGCCTTTACATTAATATTTGCTGTTTATATTTAAAAATAAAAAAAATCCTGAAACGTTCGTTCTCAGTTTTTAATGTTATTGTACATATTGTATCAAACCCTGCCGCGATTACATATCATATGATGATTGCCAATTCAGTTATTATTGTTATTTTATATGAGTTAAAACCACATTACACATGTGTGATTGTAAACCATATACAAAACGTGAAATTATGTAGAAAATGATACGGATTGTAATTGAATAAGAACAAAATAGAAATCCTTAAAGATCTGAAAGGATTTTAATTGTGAATACAGAATAATCCACCAAGAGAGGTTAACACTGCGATGTGAGCTTTCTTCTCCTCGAGCTTTCTTCTCAATTCTGTCAAATTGTATTCTACAGCCTTTATGTTAAGCAATACTGTTATTTCTACCTGCCTTGTATATTGTTCTAAAATAGTATGTATGCTTGTATTGTATTGCTTATTATGTACTTTCTACGATCTAAATAAATAGTGTTTAAACCAATTATAGGCAGATACAGCGAGTTCTCATATGTTTATATTTACACTGGAAAACAACTCTGAACCTAACTCGAGACCAATTTGAGTACTCACCCAAATAAAATGGATGCACGCAATCGCTTTATACTTTTACACATTACTCATTTATGCTAATAACACCGTCGGTAATCCATAAATAAAGGGGATAGTCTCGAACGTTAATTAAAAAGAATCACAGAAACATGGCAATGAAATTATAACTTCACTCGTGTGACATTTATAGTGGTGTATGTGGCGACCTATTTTAGCATGACTGTCAGTATAAACAATGTCGCGAACGTTCATTGCCTATCTTTATTGTGTTATATAACGAGTCAATGCTAATAATTGATCATGACTGCTTACACTTATGCAGACCAAATATGAAATATATTTAAGTCGACTATCGTATACTCATCATTCGCCTTAACGCAAATAGGTTTCATATTTATAAACGCATATTAAAATATGTTACTCTATAATAATAAGCAGATTTTCACGGACACATCTCGGTTGCTTGAAAATCAGTAAAAGGATTATAACGGGTATGTAAACGAAATGTTATTAAGTTGCAAAAATGCTTAATGATATGCGCAATTTGTGTAGACGTTATTTCGAATCTCAATGGAAGAGTGTATCGAAAAACCTGATATTGGCGTTGTTCAATAAAATTGTTTCTAGAAGCAAATGTGTGGACACATCAAATTATAGATTGTTTTAACATGTATCGATAATAACAGTAAATATCGCCAATTTAACTGTGATTTTGTTTATTCGGCAAACTTTACTGCCGTTGTGATTTATTTAAGTATAGTAATCGAAAATGTTTTAATGTATAATATAATTTATATCATTATATGTATAAAACGTGAAAGCTTTCGTTTATACGTAGAATATTTTGATGTAATTCTCGATTTAAAATGCCCATATACCTGGTTACGAGATGGCCCATGGCATAGTTTTTTTCATTTCATGTTTAATTAAAAGTTGACATATGTATAGATCTAGTTTTCATGTGTAACTTGTCTCACGGATACAGCATAAAAACACCGTTTTTTTTGTATTGACAACAATGTAGACTTAAAGCAGAAGCATAGTAACAAAATTGGCGTTGTAATACTTTTCGCTTTTGTAGTAATAAGGTCATTCAAATATAACTTTTTTGTTTTAAGTTATTATTCGGACGTTGTTTAAAACATAAAGATTTCTAAAAAAAATAACGCGATGGTAAATAAAGGTAAAGACATGTAAAGGCATTTGTTTATAGTCTGATTATAATAATAGACTCATCTCCAACCGACTTTCACATTTACCCACCATCTTTTTTATATTACATTAATTACATTCAGTGCAAAACTAAACAATATAACGAAAACCGAAATGCATTGAAGAAACAAATCATTGTGTCGAATACTAACAACTATTACAGGTTACAATGCCGATCACATTTACACAATTTATTTAAATGACACCCTTGGGAATTTTTGAAATGCAATTTCTCTGAAACAATTTTGCTAATCAATTGTCACAAATTTCTTAAACACGCCTGTGGGTTAAAAAGCATTAAGCAATGCTTATGGATGTAAACTATCAATATTTCATGTTGGTTTAAAATGTGTAAAATGCAAAATGAAAAAAGGAATAATAATTTTCTGATCGCAGCTTTAATCCAAATGCATAGAGGTTGTATGTAAACGGTTCTGTGAAGACCGCACTTTTATCATTGAGCACCCTTGATTGAGCGAAATAAAAGGACTAAGATGTTTTACACTCCATTTCCTTTTCTGCTAAAAACCAATACTTGTTTTAATTGTAAGGGAATAAATAAACGTCAACCATTTCGATATGCTATCATAATGTTGACACATTCCCGCAACTAAAACAATTGAAGAATATATATATATATATAAAGAAAAAAAAAACTATCTCCAGTTGAATGTCAACACGTGATATGGAACAGTGCCGTGATAACAGTAAAAAAAACATTTATTTTAAAGTATGTTTCGAAAATATCGTCAACAAACATGTCTCTTTAACAAGGCTATCTAGCATCCAGTTTCAAGTACTTGTACTTTTATCTGCTTCGAACTATTTGTGTTGTTCTTCTGTACTACCAGAGGGGGTAATCACGTGATAATCAAGATGGCGACGTCCAGCCCAACAAAGGTATTTTTCGCCGTTTTTATACCCTTTATTGGCGTCGCACTAAAGTGCGGCGACAAGTATGTAATACGTTTTTTTTTCGCTTATGGGAGGAGAAGTTTTTTTACGGATCAATTTATATATTTTTGTTGTCAGAATATCTTGCATAGTGGTACTGCATTTGTTCCAATTACATTTACTTCAACATTTATTGCCAAAAATGCAAGCTAATTCTTTTAATTAATAACTGATCACAGGGACTGGGCAATAATAAAAGATCACAATGACTGGGTATAAAAACAAAACATAATCAAAATATATTTCTTTTGTGGTTTTTCTAACAAGAGCGCAGACTTTTGCTGTTCGAGTTGTGGTTAACGCGTATTTTCTTCAATTTTACAAGACGACAGCGATAACACGGTTTATTGCTTTATCATCATGTACACACCTGTCTTACTGACAATAACGTAGTGACGTCACCATCTATGTATAGAATGATTCCTTTATTGATAACCGTTACACTACATCTTAGTTAGAAGGTGATTTTTCAAGCGGTGCCGTAGTGTAGTGTAGTGGTTGCACGCTCGCTTCACATGTGTTTATTTGTGTTCTATGTTGATTTTTTGTTTTGATGTAGACATTTTAGTTTTAATAAATATGCTGTTTTATTGTAACCATTTTTTTTTTATTAAACCTATGAAATATATGTGTGAGAGGGGAGGGTTCGTAAACACATTTAAACTTTTACAGTGTTTTCATATCAATGAGTACTCAACCCCTATCGTTAATGAGCAACGTAAGAATAAGTTCAGAATCATCTCCCCTTGAAGTTGAGAAAAATATGAAATTACGCTTACAAGATGAAGCAGAGTTTTTAAAACCTACACAGTTCTGTTCCATTAATGAAAACTGCACACGGATGCCAGTACAAAAAAAGGAAACCAATGTTAATAAAATGAACCATGAAATATTTGGGGGTTACAACACAAAATCATAGATAATTGTTGTATGGGGGTTATAACACAACATCATAGATAATGGTTATTTGGGGGGTTATAACACAAAATCATAGATAATGGTTATACCAGTATCTTGTTCTATTTTGTTTAAAATAATCGGCCAATATATATTTACGGTAGAAAAAATCGTTCCATGTAACTTCATTGAGTGCCTTTTACACTGAAATTCCCGACACCCTTTGATGCTTTGCATCAATACTTATATTGTACTTGTTTTAAATACCGCTCACTTTCAAGCCATATCAGCAAGAAAGTGATAAGCGTTTTTTTCGTATCAATATTTTCTATATATCTCGACTTTTCAAGATACGAAATTTCTTAGCGGGATCACAAATAACAGCTCCCGGTGCCACGTTTTGTTCGGTTAAAATGATTGGTGACGTATAGCGGCAATCAATAACATTCCGCTCTCATTTTACAATCACTCCACAAAATTGGAACCCAAATTAAGTGAACAGGCGGAAATGTCATCAAAAGACCGAATAGGCGCTTGTCATATACAAACACAATCCCCAGATGAAAAGTTGGATAAATCACATCTGCGTAATTAGTTAATTCTTTTTGTTTCTTAAAAATAAACTAGTATGGACACATTTCCTGCAATAGTATGAATTTTGTAAACATGTGGGTAACTTTTTAAATGAAAATAAACAGGTTTCTTGAAAGATCATGGCGATTATAATATATAATATTCTTATTTGATTTGTAATTTAATCTTTATTTAAGAAGACAGGCCGCTTAGCTGTATCTGACTTTGCAATGCAAAGTAATTTTATATTTCATTTTCAGTTCTATGGCCCGTCTTGCTTATGGAACAGTTAATATGAGTTGCGCTTTGTGAAAGGGGGTGTTATGCATGTGCGTAAAGTGTCGTCTCAGATGAGCCTGTTCAATGCAGGCTAATAAGGGACGAAACTTTCCACCTTAACTGGATTTTTGCTAAGAAGAGACTTTCTTTAAACGAAAAATATAATAAAAGTGGAAAGTGTCGCCCCGCATAAGCATGTGCGGACTGAAAAAGCAAATTTGGGACGACACTTTACGTACATGCATTAAACCCCCTTTTCACAGAGCGAGACTCATAAATCTTCGTCCTTTGTCAATCTATCACAAAGATTGGCAGGTGCAATATTTGTTATTAAAACGAATCTGTTTTTATTTATATTTGACTAAACAGACAATGTTGTAATGAACTACGAGTAGTGTTTGGAATTGTTTTGTTATTTTATTTATTTCAAAGAAATTATTTATCTCTTTGAAAAAATTCTATAATATAAATAAATACTATTCCTGGTTGGGAGGATTCATATTGTCAATAAGACCACGGAATATTGATTCATTATCTTACACAAGATCGTCATGCTTAATATATCTGAGCCTCACTCTTTGAAAACGGGGTTTCATGCATGTGCGCAAAGTCTCGTTCAACTTTTTCAGTGACATCGATTAAAGAATATTCCGTGGTTTAAATTATGAGTTACAAACATCATAAACAATAACTAGTTGTCCTTATGTTGGGCAACTTTTACGAATAATAATCTTATTGCATAAAACATGTGTTTTATCCTTTGTTCTCTGCATTTAGACAACAACATTGCCTGTTTTGATCTGTTTTTGATGTCATGCATGTAAGGAACGCGTGATTACAGAACAGAACAGAGTCAATCATGAGAGTGCATATACCAAATAAGTACTGAGCGAAACATATTTATTGAAATAAGAAATAAACAAGAAATAAACAATTCTTTAAAGTAATATACATATAGATCTAATATTATGATGGCATTACCATTTGAATGGTAAACTGTACTACAAGTTATCATCATCAAGTATATGTACCTTAAATGCATATTAACACATATTTGTGTATACAAAGGTGAACATTTTGTGCGATTCGTCAGCCCGTTAAATTGTCCCATTCATCAATTCAGTTTAAAACTTGCAAATTGATTGATTTGATCTCCCCCGCCGAATAAATGTGTGATTATGGATGAACATAGCAATAACTATAAAATAAAAAAGTTAAGGGTTATTATTTTGTGCATTGCAATACTCCTCATTGACATATATACACACACGAAGTTTCATGTTGAAATCTTGAATAGTATCTGAGATATAGCCCTGAAAAGTAACATCATACCGAAACAACAAATAGCAATTACTGTTATTTAAGAACGTGAACGGTTTTAGTTATTGTGCATGACACTTTTCCTAATTGATATATATATACACCCATACAGTTTCATGTTGAAATCTTTATATATGGTTTCTGAGATATAGCCCTGAGAAGTGTGTGACAGACGGACATCATACGAAAACAACAAAGGGTACTAACTCTTATCTAAGAAAGTGTAGGGTTATGGTTCTTGAGCATAAAAAATTCTTCTCATAGATATCTATACAACCATGAAGTTTCTGTGTGAAATCGTATATTGTTTTTGTGATATAGGCCTGAAAAGTTTGTGGCAGAAGGACGGACTGACGGACGGACTGGCGGACGGACTAGCGTCGGACTGACGGTCGGACTGACGGTCGGACTGACGGACAAACTGACGGTCGGAATGACGGACGGACTGACGGACGAACAACGCCGAAACTATTAGTGTCTGGCTATTCTTATGTCAACACATCTGTAAGATCATTTTGTTAAGATTAAATTATTGGCATCATATTTTTGCAATCAATTTATGAACTTAAATAATGCGAGCATGCGGTTATTTTTTTCCGACGATAAAATCGGTGTGTGTAATTTACAAATTTAATTTTAAGAAGCAAGCGGATGTTTATCCTATAAAACTTTTTATTTTAATTACGTGTTTGTACTTTGAAAAATAATCAATTAGGCTGAAATTATAATAATAAGGACATGTGTTATGTTTATTTGTTGCAATGTATCTAGGGTATAGCAAAACAAATATCTTTCGATTTGATGTGCTTCACTTGACTGATGTAAAATGAAGTTTTAAGGAATCGCAAATGCATATTTTGACAACAAGCAATATCATTATCCGACACAATTCCCACGACGAATAACTCAAATGCATCAGAATTTAATAGGATGTTTGTTTTTTACACATGATTTCGATTCCATTAACGAAATGAAAACACAAATATATATTAGAAATGAAAATCCATAAATATTATCACAAGAGAATGTATTTAGTTATATCTGAACAATTATTACAATTTGTTTGAGTTTTATTTAACGTACCGTCTTTGTTATAATATTATTCTCAGGATTGAAATGGCGGACCTGTTTGTCCCATTTTCCGTAAACGAACAGAATGTCGCAAAGCAAACACATCTATTACATAAATAATATTTGGTTTCAATCACAGTGATTAGATACCTAAAAACAATGAAAGCTATATGAGAATTGTATATATGAGGGAAGGTTTCTATATAGAAATCGTCATCGCAACTGATTTTTGTTAAATTTCAAACTTTATACAGCATGTAAAGGCGCACCTGTTTGATTGGTTTAAATTAAATACACCTTAATACGTAACGCGGAGTTTGTTAAAGCCATTACTTATTTAATTGCTCAAATAGTTAAGTGTTTAGGCCATTCAAATGCGTAAGGATTAAGTAAGTATTTATTGTATTATTAACATTCTTACTTTGTCGGGCAACTATTAAAGACATCTTAGGATCGAGTTGTTCATGAAATTACCCGTCCTATAAACGGTGGTCGGTCGTTTTATTTCGGATAGAGTAATTGGTTTCGACAATCAATTACATACAGCTTTCCTTATACAACTTATTGTCAAAAGTGGAACCTTCATTAACTGAACGGGCGGTAAATTCTTCAGACGACATTTGCCGCAAGCCGTTTACAAAAGAATCTCTTGGTGAATATTGCATTAATCTAATATTCTGCATAACGTTATTTGCTTCTGTCTGTGTTTAACTTGTTACCACGCTCAATTACCTGAATATGGTATTTAAAGTAAATGCTTGATAACCTTGGATCAAATAAAAATATATTTATATCATTAAAATTGTCGTATAATTATCTTCTAAATTACCTTTTATTAAAAGATGATCGAATTGTATGACCAGTAGAAATGATTTGTCGAGTTTTTGTTGTTGTGCATAGTTTTTTGGCAAACATTTACATAACATTTCCATGTTTTTAATCAAAGCAGGACTTTGTTAATGAGAATTTTAGTTTAAATTTGAAAACAAAAACCTCATTAATTGTGTTTTGTAAAACCATGATTTTGGAATAATGTTTTGAGCAACGTTTGTTTATATAATATTATTCAATCCGTCTTTTGGTTTGCAGTCGATATTTATTGGCGCTGTCACAAAGACTTGTTCAAGCCTGCCAGAATCCATGCACCCACCATTATTTTTGTAGCAAGCATCACAAGAACTGAATCGCCCGACATCTCTTTTGACGGTGTTGGTTTTGCGAATGCATGCTGCCATTCTTTACACAATGTGATTTATAGTTGCCTCTGGGAAAGATTGATGTAAACCAAATGGCATGCGCCAATTTAGATGTCTCGGGAAATTGCCGACGGTGTGTTTAATTTAGCCGAAGATTGAAGGCGTTGAATTGGACACGCAGCGAAGTAATTTGCAAGCATTTGTTGGTTATTGGATTAATAAGCAAAGCTGAACTTCTTTATCACAACTGGGCTAGTAATAGTCTTATGTAAGATGGCTTCCAAATGTTCAAAATTGTTTTTTCTAGAGCTAAAACATTTGTTGAAATGTTGAATAACCTAAAGCATTGGTTTAAATGTTGAATAACCTAAAGCATTGGTTAAAAAATGCCAAGAAAGGAGAGTTTGAAATGATGAATAACCTACAGAACTGCTTAAAATTTTGAACAACCTAAAGAATGTATTGAAATGTTGAATAGACTTAAGCATTGGTTGAAATATATAATAACCAAAAAAATTGGTTAAAACGTTGCATACACGAAATTCGTTACAATGTTGAATTACCGGGCTTTTAATTATGAAATATGTAATTAGTTTTGTTAATCAATGCATTACATCATTTTATATAAAAAGCGTTTATATCTTTAACAAACAAAGACAGGCATGCGTTCGTTGACGATCTTGTGAAAAACATTTTACGCGATAACATGTTTGTTGTTATTATTCATATTACTCATAAATGGTAATATGATTTAAATATTTCGATAACATTAAAAGAAAGGTTGCGTAGTGTCTGTATATTTTGCTCGAATACAAATATCGCTCTCATTAATAAGTAAATAAACAAGTCGTTGTAATTCTGATGCGTGTCTGTACTGGACGATTTGGTTACGCCCTTTTGGTATAATTCCTACGCATCGAAACTACAATTTTTATATTGACCAATAAACAAAGCTTAACCAAAAATAAGGTCTTACAAGTTTCAGTTTTTGTTTCATTAACATTGCTTTTGCTTATAAAACGAGGATGTGTCCCTATATTTACCGAAATCGAGCTGAATGAGTGATTAAGTCTTACACATTCTAATACATAGGTTTTGGGTTAAACACAAGTGGGCAAAACTTGTTTATCTTTTTTTCCACGTGTATACTATACTTGAGCTTTTTCATTAACTATCACAAGATTGGATGGCATGACTTAATAAAAAAATCCCTATAACGACTTATAATATAGATGGCTAAATGTTCAGGCAGCCATATAAACATAATTTTGTAAGTATATATAATATAGGATTGGCAAAACCCTTTCCTAAAGTAGTTGTGCGTTAAATTTAAGTGAAAGCCAATTGACTAATGGGAGACAACTAGGATAGTTTGTAGTCTTTGCTGCTTGAGTTATCTTTCTTGTCTAAAGCGTGATTGAAATGTGTAGGATACCGAGAGCAAATGGCGATATTTGGTTAAAATAACTTATCATTTTTAAACCTTTGATGGTGCTCATTACATAAAGGTTTCTTTAACTATCGGGTGTATTACCATAACATAAATGGAACCGGAGAGCATCACGTGGAAGCAATACACAAAATATGTCCAGTATTGACCACAAATATATAGTTGTCGCTTAAATGATAAGTCATTTAATGAATTTTACCATTCCGTTTTAATTTTTAAACCAGGGTTTTGAATTTTACACCGATTATGAGGTTATTCAACTATTCCGAAAAAGCAAGCACAACGTAATCTTAAAATCTTGGCACCAAGCTATACTTAAATGATCGCTCGGTTATATTCTCTGGAATGATCCACTCATTATCATTCACCATAAACCATGAGAACAGAGACAGTTTGACAAGTTGAGTGTGATATTCTTTTATTCTCAATACACTTATTTTAAAAGGAATGCGTATACTATACAAACGTTTTGTCCGTTTACAAGTTTGGTTGGAAAACATAATGATTTTCATAACTGTAATGCCATCTGTGTTAAAATCAACTATGATATGTTTAACAGGTAACATATTTTTTCTCGAAAACAACAAACAAACATATATTTGTCAAATGTCTCCATATGTAAGCGCCTGTTTGGGTGTTTACTGGCAGTTTAGTTAATACAACAACTTATGCCAGTAATATATAAGCTTTCATCAAAACCATAGTTATATCGAAATGGTGTTTTAGTTTAATGATTCAGTGACACACCGATATTAGGGAAAGCCTTATGGTTTACGCAACGCAGTGTGCTACAGTTTAACGAAGATGATTTATTTAATGTCACAAAACTCATTTATTTTGAGTGTAGTAATGACTACACAATTTACAGTGTCATCTTTTTAATATTGAACTTTAATGTGTGATATGAGAAAGAGAAATCAGCTCTTATAAAACTAGTTTATTCACAATTAAAGTGAGCGACCACGATCTTTTATTTTTTGTCTGCTGTGTTTTTTTTTTCATCTGTAGCGAGNTTTAATATTGAACTTTTATTTGTGATATGAGAAAGACAAATCAGCTCTTCTAAAACTAGTTTATTCACAATTACAGTGAGCGACCACGATCTTTTATTTTTTGCCTGCTGTGTTGTTTTTTCATCGGTAGCGAGCAACGCAACGCGTCCAAAATGTATTGAAGCTCGAATAATAGTATATTTATATATTGAAATGCATGAGGTAACATAAAAATATAAAATTATGATATCTGTTATTAGATGGATGGACACCTCACGCGCTGTTCTGAAATTGCAAATAGAAAAAAATGAATAAAGGAATAATGAAACTCCAGAAACATTGTTAGGAGAAAAGATTTTTGTTAACCCTTTGCATGCTGGGAAATTTGTCGTCTGCTAAAATGTCGTCTGCTGAATTTCTAAAATTAGCATTTTCTTCGATTTTTTTCTAAGACCACTATCAGGATAGCAAACAGTTTGGATCCTGATGAGACGCCACGTTCTGTGGCGTCTCATCTGGATCCAAACTGTTTGCAAAGGCCTTCAAAATCCGGTTCCAGCGCTCAAAGGGTTAAAATACGCCACTCGCTTTTTTAAAGCAACTTTCATACTGCTTACAATGCAAGGCATTAAATAAATTAGTTAACAAAAACATAAACGTTAAACATTGATTATAGCTGGGGTCACTGACATGCAAACCAAAATATTTTTAAACCGGTTCAAAGGCATGCCAAGCATCTCACTTAGCCCATCGTTAATCTCAAACCACACAACATTAACATTACAGCATCGAAGGTCAAATTACAAATAAATAAAAATCGGTATCTTTGCATATTCATTAATTAATTAATTTAATTACTCTAAGGTATTCAAACGCAACAAATAATATTGAAATATACAATGACACTGTTTTGAATGTCGTAGGCCATTGGTTAGTGTCGTGTCTTCGATATATGTCCATCATTCTAATTCGATTTAGGCTGACACTCGACAATTGCACGATTCACAATGTATGATAATGTCAAGTGTCGTTNAAACATTGATTATAGCTGGGGTGACTGACATGCAAACCAAAATATTTTTGTACCGGTTCAAAGGCATGCCAAACATCTCACTTAGCCCATCCTTAATCTCAAACCACACGACATTTACATTACAGCATCGAAGGTCAATTTACAAATTAATAAAAATCGGTATCTTTGCTAATTCATTAATAAATTAATTTAATTACTCTAAGGTATTTAAAGGCAACAAATACTATTTAAATATACAATAACACTGTTTTGAATGTCGTAAGCCATTGGTAAGTGTCGTGTCTTTGATATTTGTCCATCATTCTAATTCGATTCAGGCTGACAATCGACTAGTGCACGATTCACAATGTATGATAATGTCAAGTGTCGTTGTATATTGTCGTGCGACGTTTGCTATAGACGCTTGCCGTATTGAATATCGTTTACCGAGCTCCATGGATTGAACATAATAACACAATAGTCTTCCCGTGTTGATAATGCCACGATGACATGTTTTCAGTACCACCGTGTATCTATTCATGAATATTTTAGTAGTTTGATATTGACTTATAACATTANATGCAATGTTTCCATTTGATTTTTTTTCCAAATAAGCCAAGACTATCAATAAAATTACTTTTTTTACAGTGCCAGAAAACACATGATCCAAAAATTAAACGATGAAAACATCCCAGCGCATCACATCATACAAATTTCAGGACACAAAAATGTCAATAGTCTTAATAACTACAGTGGGATCAACAAGGATCAATCAAAACAAATTTCAAAGATTCTCTCAACTTCAAATCCAACTGCTGTAGCAAAGCAGAATCTTCATCCATCTGCATCTGCAACCCCGTCAATGAGTGATTTACCGATGGGAAGAGGATTCTTTGTAAACTCAAACTTCCACGGCAACGTTACTTTCAATTTCAACAGCTCTGAAATGGGTCTGTCACAGAAGAATGTGTTTAATCAACAAGTGAAATCCCCAACAAAAACACCGGATGATTCGCCGGATTTTCATGATCAACCACGCTACAAGCGTATCCGTATGATTCCAGACAGTGATAGCGATTAAATAGTTTGTGATTAAGTTGTCACGAACACTTACTATTTAGTTTTTCCAGTTAATTCCATTTAATTGTTAACACTCCTTTCTTGTGCACTTTGTTAAACATGGCGAAGACATTGTTACCGTTATTTAGGCTATAAATAGACTCCGCATATTAATACGCAGACATAACATAAACAAATTGTGTCGTCTTATGATTATTTATTTTTTAAAGGATGTTATCGGTGTTTGTTTCTTTTCATTCGATATGTGTTGCATTGTTAATACAAAAACTAAGTTATTGTTAAATGTTTGTTTTCTTGTGAACTATTTTAAACGCGTATTGTAAAAGCGGTTATGATATTTTGGAGCGCCCAACAGGAAATTGGTTTCAACGGTTGGCAAACATATAAAAAATAATAAATTGTAAGCATAAAATAAAAAGAAAATTTGTTGGATTGGGTGGAATATCGATTTTAATTCACTCGTGATCATAGAAAAAATATATTTTCACTCGTGGCTGCGCCATTCGTGAAAATATCATTTTCTATGATCACTCGTGAATTAAAATCGATATTCCACCCAATCCAACAAATATCCTCTATGTCATTATTAATCGTGATAGTATTGATTCGAAAGAATTTTTTATTGGCGAATTGAGCTTGTGTCTTGTCTACATGTAAAACGCACTTACCAATTAAATAATTGAACATAATTGTTTAATAGTTTTAATATATATTACACCGGACTTTGACAGTAGTGCGAAAAAAAGAAAGAGTATACTACCGAAAAAAAACAACATTTCAAATAAAGATTATGAGCATAACGTTTATGTTCTCCTTTATCAACACACTAGTAATGTGGTAACATTAAATACATTCATTCATTTGGCCAGACGTATAACCTCTGGTGGCAAATAAATGGGGTTCATGAAGTCACATTGTTATTCTTGTCTTTATTAAGTTTCGTGTTTTTTTTAATTATTTATTATCGAGATATAAGAGTATTAAGGGTTATCATAATTTTAGTTACATTCACTTGGAATTTGACTTATTTGGACATCAATGGCCATGCTTGATTATTTCATCTATTTTTTTAGTTAGACCATGTTTGTTAATCATATCTCACAAAATCATCAAGTTTGGTTTTGGACGTACAGACAGACGTACGGATGAACCTAAGAAGAGATTGACAAACAGAAAAATGGAATACCTAAAGCGCCATATCTATAACGATTTTCATTATCAGGTATTATACACGGTTTAAATCAAGACAATTATGTGTTGTTCTATTTTGAAACACTGACACCTAAATCCTGTCTCCATCCCTCCCCACAAAATAAAACAAAATAAATACTACACCCCTCCCCTTAAAATCAAACGGAACTGCATTGATACTGGGAAATAGACCTTATATACACAGAAAACCTGTTATTTAGTAAATACACTCCTCGCGTGCTCTTATTATGTGCTATGTGGATAAGCACTTTTCTCTACTGCAAATTGTTTTTTATTTATTGAGTAAGTTGGTGACGTTTTCTTCAAAGTTACCTTGAAACAACCATAGCCATATGAATCTTAAGCGACTGTTTCAGCTACGAGTCCAGTGACCCAATGGACTTGACATATATGTGGTAAACCTAATTTATATAAATGTTTATGCTCGTATTTACTTCCACGAATAACCTTTATCTGATTCGACAGCGTTTACTTTTATTATTTTTCTTTTCCCCAACGCCTTAAATGTATACACAATATCAACAAACGTCTGATTTTGTATACTGTATAGTTTTACCACATTGACATTTTCAATGTGTATGCTTACATTACCTGATGAAGGCATACCACGCCACCGTCGTAGTTATAACTGTACGTACTATTTTTAATGTCTCCCAGTGTTAAATATCTGTTTAAGAAGTACACACCTGATTGAAGACGCATCATATAACGACTAGTGTTTCAGTGACCGGAATTTTAAGAATAAAAAAATCGAAAAGAACGCTTCTCATATAAGTTCCATACCGATCTTTCAAATAGGTTCGTATATTTCTGAGTAATTTTGGTAAATTATTTGCCAGTGTGTGCACACAATAATAATCCAATAATCGCATAATTATATCCAATTGTACCTGGTGTAAAGAACAATTAGTTTATAATCAGATAAGACATGCGTGTGTTGCATTGCGAGTAGTGGCGTCGTCAATGTCTTTAATCAGCTTCCTTACAAACGTCCCTGTAGAGCAGCTATATTGAGTATTCCTGGATGAAGAAGTCTACCTTTGCGACTGATGAAATATAACGTTCTAAGACATATCTAGTAGTTTGCCTGTTTATTCAATATAAGACAACGGGAACACAAAATACCATAATCAGGAGACAAATAATTGTAAACATTCGCTTGTCTTTTATTTAAGGCAAGTGATCAATTGCTTACATAATACACACCATTCACATTAAAGAAAAAGATTGTAGCTAGGGTTACCGTCTTGCGACAAACAATTTTAAAGATCGAGGGTTTAAACAAATAAACCAAGAAAATAGCTTTCAATATTTTTTTTACTTTCACACGTATACACAAAAATAACAAAATCTTAATGCAACGTCATTGTAGCTGCTTATAAAAAACTTACAATCGGATGTGCTTTATTAGTGACAAACACTTATTTAGTACTTTCTCTTGCACTATACAATTTAAGCGAACAAAATATCGTTAAAACATGTGCATACTTTATTTAAAGCTTATCGCAAACTCAATAAGGATTGCAATAAATCTTTCATTAACAGTTGATCATTGTGTTATGATGACAACGTTAGTTCCTTGAGTGTGAAATATGTGATTTGCATCTTAAAGAAAACATGTATGAGTGTTTCAATATTGTAAAACGTTAGAAATGTTTATGTTCTTTAATTCATGCATGACAGGTGACGTGGTCTAGATATACAATCGTTGTTCTATGGTTATATACCCCACATGTTCCACTCTATGTTCTTATGCACATTTGTTGTTTCACGACTATGATTAAAAGCATTCTGGACTGAGAATGGCTTTTTTGCGCCGAAACCATGTACAACAATAGCCGATATTTATTCCATATAATCACCAGACTTGATAATTACGTGATTTTATTCTTGTGATACTGGCGTTTCTCCCACAAAAAAAATCGCAATGTTTGAATTTATTATTCTCACTACCTCGTCCTGGTTATTATCCAATAAATTCTTAAAATCGTTAAATATTCTAACGAGAACAGATGATTATAATTTCATATTTATTACAAGAACTTACTGTCAAACGAAATCTGTTTGTGAACACTTTCGGTAGATACAATCATGTTCATTACCCTTTCTTAGAATAAATAATGTATAGAGAATGCATGTTGGATGGTGTGTGATGAAAAAGGGTTATAAAATAAAAATAGGTCGAGCGGAAGCGAATTTACTTTATAGTGATTTATTTTTAACAAGTTTAAATTAGTCGAGGAGGTTAACATCACTTTTTGAGAATATTTGCAACCAACAATTGTTCATTTTAATCGTTTATCATTGAGATAACGAAAAATGTGTTTAAATATAAACAAAGAGAAACGGAAATTGCAAAAGAAGGGGATCAGTTTTACTATAACTACAAGGTCCTTTATTTGAAGCAATTGACCAATGCCAAACAACAAAAAAAAAGGTTATAACACAAGCGGCGACGAAGATCAATGAATACAACTGGAAAAATGAAAAACAAAACAATTAGCATTACGCCATCGGTTAGGAATTAATGTAACCATGTTTAATTGAACATATAAGCATATGTTCGTTTGTTAAGCATGCGATACAACAGTATCAGCGTCGTCGTTCTAATAAGTAAACTGTGTAATTTAAAGCATTCAAAAAAACTCTTTCAAATAAGCATGTCGAGCAGTTATTTCGCCTACCGTTCTTTTTATAATAATAATAACACGATGAACTATTTTGAGCACACGACACAGGTTATCTCGCGACTTTCAACGTATGATGGACACTTAAGCGAACCGCATCCAGCCTCTACCATATACATACATTGACCGTCCGTGTTAACGCCATCACCAGCTTCCCACTCAGAATTGGAGTCTCAGCAAGCATAATTTGTCGATGACTTTTGACTCTCTTCACCAGACACAAGGTATCCCCAGTACACCATCGTCCAGCCCGGTTAACACTGGTTCCGTCCGGGAATCATCACAGTGGTTGGGCGGCTGGATCTGCAAACGGCGCATGGGGCAACACGGTTGTGGGAATTTTGGCCAAAGTACAGCGCCCCACCATCAATGAACTGATCACCAAATTGATACTCAGTCCCGTACACTGTCGGCACATACGGGTGCGCAGAATCATTGTATACGCCCCATAATGGCTCACCGCTCAAGCAAATGTAATCGGCAGCCCCATTCTTGTCGAACCAGTTTCCACCAAGTCAAGTCAAGTCAAAATTTATTTATTGTCGGTATGGGGTAACAAGTATATAACATAAGCTATGTTTAGCTTTTGACCGACCTTACAAACAGAAGTAAATTGCAAAACATAATTAAAATATGACATACATAAGAAATAGTTATTATAATAAAGCACATTAACGCACACTAAAAGCACATTTAAAGCAGTATTACTATAGCACATTATTAAAATGTAAGCGGAAATATAATATCAGAACTATACATACAAAATTAAGAGCTGTGTGATAGTTGCTGATCTTGACCCAAGGAATGGGCCTAACCTGCCATAAAAAGAAAAATGCTGACAGAGAAAAAGGATGACAAAAGTGCCACAGGATAAAAGGGCTTAAAGGAAAATTATCACCTCAAATCAGATTTGAGGGGAGCTGATCAGCAAATTTCACACAATACAAGCAACAAAATACAACACTAATGAGTGAAAAATAAAATATCATTATAAAAGCAAAATAATACAAAAAATGCTGAAATGATTATCCCGCATGAAAAGATGTATAATACAGAAAGTACTACAACAGGATATCAAATGAAATGTATGAAAAAAACGAACTGTTGTAGTGTCAACAGTATATATATACATACAGTTAAGCTCAAACAAAGAAAAAGCAAAAAGGCATCATAATCAAAACCTAACAAAGCA
>VMBQ01002789.1:89741-121309 GCA_007657795.1 Dreissena rostriformis | reverse complement strand
GGCTAATCAGGGACGACACTTTCCGCCTTAACTGGATTTGTCCTAAGAATAGACATTCTTTAAAATAAAAACATCATAAAAGCGGAAAGTGTCGTCCCTGATTAGCTTGTGCGGACTGCACAGTCTAATCTGAGACGACACTTTACGCATATGCATTAAACCTTTTTTTACAGAGCGAGGCCCATATATGTATGGTCACCAACGGAACCGAAAATAAAATGTTTATCTAGTGAAAAATATATAATAACGAGGAATTTCATAATACTTTCTTGCTGCAGAAGATAGTATGCACATCTATGAAACAAAACAAGTACAACAACAACAAATTGCTAATAAGTGGCAAACTATATTTTGTTGATGACATTAATCGTGTGTTTGTTTTATTTAAGCTCATTAAACTGAATTTAAAACAAACGAAGTCTTACACGATTTTAATAAAAGAATAAACTTAATATTTCATACTGTAACTAGACATAACACGTCGTATTACAAACAACCCAAGTCTAATGCAATTGTAGTATAGTAATTTATAAATAAAATTAAGCGAAAATATTTCCAAATAGAACGTACTTTTATGTTTAAAAAATAAATACTTATTTAACCTCGTATATTCCCAAAGAAAGAAATACTTAAGTGGCTTTATTTATGTATCAAATGTTAACCCTGGTTTTTCATGTACAAAATCCTTAAGATAAAAAAACATATCTCTATTTTAAATACATGGAAGAAAACATTTTTGAGCATATTAATTTCCAACATATTTTTTAACTTGATACTATTAAATCCCTGCCGTTATAACCAACCGCTTGATGATGGCCGAGCCACGTAGAACAATAATTTTCGCGTTGTTATTTTAAGTCTTCTTTTTTAATATAGATAATTTATTTTTTATTTTAACCTTAACGTATACACTATTTTCAACATATAAAAGAAAATGATATTATTTTGATAATATAATACTTAAAAAAATCCTTACAAATCTGGAAGGATTTTCTTGTGATAGGAGAGATTGTATGTGAGAGCATGGAACGACAACTCTGCGTGGAGATAAATATTTAATATGTTATAAACTGTCAACACATTTAGGTATCATATGTCTACAGATAACGTTATTAAATTTGGAAACACAGCCGACATTTATTATTCCAATTTAGATATATAGATATGCAAGTTGTGTAACAAACTCACGGTCACCATGACGTTACTACAGTTTATAAGTTTGACATAAATAGTAATATGATATACACGTACTAAACACGTTGTGAATTAAGGTCATCGTGAGGTCACTACAATGTGTGTGTCTTCAACGTTCACTTTGCACTATTCTAGTATCCATCTTCCCCTCTTTTGCCGTCCTGACCAAATATCCCGCCACGTCCTTCGCTGCCAACATTTCCGCCACCAAAACCGCCTCAACCACCGCCTCCGCAACCGCCATTGCCGAACAGCAAATCACCTCCTTAACCTGCGCCTGAAATGCCACCATCTCCTAAACCTGAGGGGCCGCCAGTTTCTAAACCTGCGGCTGAAATGCCACCACCTCCTACACCTGCGCCTGAAATGTCACCACCTCCTAAACCTGCGCCTAAAATGCCACCACTTCCTAAATCTGCGCCTGAAATGCCACCACCTCCTAAACCTGCGCCTGAAATGCCGCCACCTCCTAAACCTGCGCCTGTAATGCCACCACCGCCTAAACTTGCGCCTGAAATTCCACCACCTCCTAAACCTGCGCCTGAAATGCCACCAGCTCCTAAATCTGCGTTTGAAATGCCACCAACTCCTAAACCTGCGCCTGAAAGGCCACCACCTCCTAAACCTGCGTCTAAAATGCCACCACTGTCTAAACCTGTGCCTGAAATGCCACCACCTCCTAAACCTGCGCCTGAAATGCCACCACTGCCTAAACCTTCGCCTCTAGTACCGCCTAAATCTGCACCTGCAATTCCACCGCTCCCTAAACCTGCTCCTGAAATGCCACCGCCCCCTAAACCAGCGCCTGCACCGCCACCACCCCCTAGACCTGCGCCTTCAATGCCACCAGCCCCTAAACCTGCGCCTGAAATTCCACCACCGTCTAAACTTGCGCCTGAATTGCCACCACCCCCTAAACTTGCGCCTGCAGTGCCAACGCCCCCTAAACCTGGGCCTGTAATGTCAACACCCCCTAAACCAGCGCCTGCACCGCTACCGGCATCCCCAAAACCTGCACATGCACCGCCAATGCCGCCTAAACTTGTGCCTGCACTGCCATCGCCTCCTAAACCTGCTCCTACGTTGCCACCACCTCCTAAACCTGCGCCTGCACTGTCATCGCCCCCTAAACCTGCGCCTACAGTTCCATCGCCTCCTAAACCTTCGCATCCACCGCCTCCTCCACCACCTCTGCCATTTAGACCAGCAACCTTGTTGAGGACAGCAGGCCACCTGTAGCCCTATAAATACACAAGGTCTATTATCTTAGAGTTGGTGTTCATAATATTATGAATCATATCAAATCTAATATAATATTTACCATAGTATTTTGCTTATTAGCATGTACAACGTTTTAGAAAGAAATATAAACATGATAATTTACGAGTATATAGTTTTAGTACATTCTTTTGTCACTGCAAATATCATTGTCGGTATGACATCTACGGATAAAAAAAACATGGCAATAATTATTTACTATTATAATGGCAATTCTAGCATTGTTAGATTCTGTTTGAATTAAGTTATATATGCAGGGTAAAATCAGTAAATGTGCAAATATATACAAAGCAAATTTATAATAACACACAGACGTTATCACTACCACTTGACTGTCTGACGAAGGCCTGTTAGTATTGACTTTGTTTTGAAGCTATTACAATGATGTTGACTCGTCGATATGCATTGAAAACAGGTTGGTTAATACAATTGTCATCTTGGAAAATCTTAAATCAATTTTACACGACTGCATAAATCCTGAAATTGTAACTAATGACAACATGGTATTCACGTCTTATTGCTATTTGACTGAATAAATGTTTTGACTGAATGAATGTGTTTCATTTACACTTAAAAAAATCATATTTCTAATAGTATAACAGCTTAAAGTATTCACGGTCTGTTTAGTTTGTGTTAGATTTTAAATACAATAATTCGCGAATGAAATATATTTCAAGATAAACCTATACATTTTTTTTAAACAAGTGGTGTGTTTGTGAAACACTATGTCCCCTTTTGAGCGATTTTGACCCATATATTTGACCTTTGACCTTTAAAGATGACCTTGACCTTTACCTTTCACCACTCGAAATGTGCAGCTCCGTGAGATACACATGCATGTCAAATATCAAGTTGCTATCTTCAATATTGCAAAAGTTATTGCCAAATGTTAAAGTTTGTGCAAACCAACAAACAAACCAACAAACAAACAAACGGACAGGGCAAAAGTATGTCCCCCAGTATAGAGTGGGGGACATACAAATGAACGTTTAAATAGACTTAAATGAAGACCTTATTAGCTTATGATGAAATTTGACTAAGTTGTGATATACACGAAAGAAATCAAACCTGAAAACAAGTGTTTCATCAATGCTAGTATGTCTTGACAAATGTGGCGTGTTCTGAGAAAACTGGGAAAAATGCTTGTGCGTAAATTGTCATCCCAGATTAGCCTGTGCAGTCCGCACAGGCTAATCAGGGACGACAATTTCCGCTTTTATGGAATTGTTCGTTTTAATGATGTCTCTTCTTAGCGAAAATCCAATTTAGGCTGAAAGTGTCGTCCCGGATTAGCCTATGCGGACTGCACAGGCTAATCTGGGATGACACTTTACGCAGAAGCATTTTGCCCAGTTTTCTCAGAACACGCCACAAATGTTTAATAAATGCGTGTTACCAAAATACCATAATTGTACATCGAGATAAAAATGTTTGTTGAAAACCAATTGCATCCAAATGAAAGGCAGATACTTTGCTTGTATCACAAAGCACGAATTTGCTTCAAAAATCAAACCCTATTGTTTAAACATCATACAACCACTATCAGACTTTAGTGTTTATTTCACCATTTAGATAATGGATCGGGGCCATTCAGATAGGTGTAAAATCGCTTTGACTACAATTTGGATCTTTGCTTACAAATACTTATAAATTGAGAATATTAATGTCGCACTATTATATTTGCTAAGGTTCAACTTATAGAGTTGGATAGGGAAATTATCTAGGTTTTTATTTTTTTATTTTATTTAAACATTACCTAGGAAATCTTATTTGCATTATTCTATGCATTCATTTTGGTCAAATAAATACTTTTTTAGATAAGGAATGGGATCGAATTAGGCAACACATTTGACAAAAAAAAAACTGGGAATTAACATAAAACAGTTCCGGTCTTCTTTATCACGACTTAATGATAAGAGCACACGTATATTTCTTTCTTATATCGTTTAATCAAAAGCAAATATTTATATAATAAAATAACGTCATATGTATCTTGTCATACTATCCCATGAACTGTTATGTAGCAACGTTAAGTCTGTTTAAAAACCCATCACATTGTGAAAATGTATAGTGTAAAATTATTTACTTCAGCATGATTATATTGAAAGCTCTCAGGGCCGTTAACTGGATTACTAAGAACCAGAACTCGGTTTTGTAGAGAAAGATCTAGAAAGGGCAATCAGATCAAACCGTAGACGTCCGTATTGCTTGTTTGAAACAATATCTACTATGTCACCAAGAACTGTATTAATAGTATGTGTGTACATCTTGTTTGTATATCTTTGTTGATTAGTTCTTTTTTGTGTATGTGTCTTTCAGTTATACATGCACGGGAATATGCAGGACTCAGTCTTCTGTTTCAAATGCCCCTTATTTATGATTAAGGATCCCCTCATATTTTTAACTATTTTAAGTTTAAACTTGCATCAAATGCACCAGTACTCTGCTATAAAATTAAAAAAGGTGGATGGCGATGAATAAGTGTATCATTATATCGTGTCCATAATTTTAACTCATCATTTAGAGCAAACAAAACTTGACATGGTTAATACAAAACTTTGGTTTAAAGGTTTATCCTATACATTAAACGTGTAACCCGTAATAAGAGACATTTTTTTAAATTTTGATTTAAAAAAAATGTTGGTTTTAACGTTACCCAGCGGTTCAGGTAGAGACGTCGTTTGACGAAAATGTTTACTTTAGCCCATTTATGCCTAGTGGACTCTCCCATCCTTCTAAATTGGATCAATTTATTTCCAAAATTAGGGATGTTTAGTATATTTATTTCTATATTTGGAATATTTCTTACAGAAATTCCTATAAGCAAATAGCGCAGACCCTGATGAGACGCATCATGCGGCATCTCATCTGGGTCTACGCTGTTTGCCAAGGCTTTTTTTTCTAGACGCTAGGCATAAATGGGTTAACGCATGCATGAACGGACGAACGCACGAAGGAACTCAGTAACAATCGATGGACATTACGGTATCCCAACAGCTTACCATCAACACTTTGAAATCAGGTGAGCTTAAAATATGAATATTCCTGACAATAACTTTAACATAATAGTTTAATGAACGTGTTTAAAACCGAAAACACATACATGAAATAATCGTGTCCATGTACTTTGGGCAATACAATTAAACTGTCAAAAATTACTTCGGTTTTGACGCGAACCACTAAACATGCAATGCGCTTGATGACACCACATTTGAAAACACAAAGAAGAAAATGCTACTTTTCCAGCACATAAGAATAATATATTGTATTCGAAATATATACTATGTAAGTACTTGAAAACAAACATGCAAAGTTTCATTAATGTAACAAATACGATGGTAAAACTTATAGAACTTACCGGACCTGTTCTGAATGGCCATCGAATGGCTTTTGTAAACGGCTGAAATATTAATAATGCACTATTACGACGCATAAGCGAAAAATACGAATAAGAAAGTAATAAATTAAATAATAAGACTTTAACAATTTCATTCCGTTTTTATTGACAAATACGTTGAGCTCGTATGACATGTGTTTATTAAATATCTTATACAAATAAACATCACATGGTTATTTACTAAGTCACAAGTGCTGTTTACACATCCGTCCGAAGTATGCATTTTCGACTTAAGAAAATACACAAGTACAATCACATAACTTCCCACTAGGAAGGTAGGATCCTTTAATGTATATGAATCACCTTTCAATCCGCCTATCAGTTTGTCTCGAACGTGTCCACTCTCTTACTTCCGCGTGGATTTCATTTTAAAAGATTTGGTCGCATGTTTAGTCTGATGAGACGGACTGTTGGGTGTGTTATGTAGGTTTACGTTGTATTGGAATGCAAAACCTATGCGTTTTTTTTCTAGGTTATACGTTCAGGTCGATGGCCAAATGAAATACTCAAGGTATTCTTGATTTAGTGCTAAACGAGATCTAACGGTTCTATGGTTAGCACAATTTTAAACTACATTGTATTATGAAACGGTTTTGTCGCCAACATTAATCTCTAAACCCGATTATCTTTATGCACCTGTTAACATAACACAGTCATTTACTATAGATGGAAGACAGAAATTAGATAATTATATCACAAGTATGCAGAAATGGATCAGGCACTTTATTCTGATCGATTTTTGTAACATTATCATCTTCAACGTAATTTAAGATTTCGTGTTCTACCATACATTGTCGTCTTGATAATTTAATACTAGGTAGGTGCTATCACACAAGCACTACATGATATGTGTCGTGTTCTGAGAAAACTGGACAAAATGAATGTGCGTAAAGTGTCATCCCAGATTCGCCTGTGCAGTCCGCACAGGCTAATCAGGGACGACACTTTCCGCCTAAATTGGATTTTTGCTAAGAAGAGACTTCATTTAAACGAAAAATGTCATAAAAGCGGAAATTGTCGTCCCTGATTAGCCTGTGCGAACTGCACAGGCTAATCTGGGATGACAATTTACGCACAAGCATTTTGCCCAGTTTTCTCAGAACACGCCACATATGTTTGTAACATTCATGATGGTTAAAGTATTTTTACTGTTTACATGCTGGTCTTTGTTGGACACTCGCATGATGTTAAAATGGAGGCAATGCATACTTAAGAAAATTAAATTTAAAAAACATTGAAAGTCGTATAAAAATTGCCTAATGGTATCGATACTTTAATATAAGTGGAGTAGATATGCTGTAACATATACAGTGCATCAACCTCTCGCAAAAGCTCACGTTTTTTTCGCACACTCATCAGCGAAGCCTAGGGTTTTAAGACGTAATACCGTCGAGAATTATCACATCGTGGTTTTAGCAAGAAACTAAAATGCCATTGTGGCCCACAGTTGCTTCTACTTTTTAATAGCATTTCCAGTTGACATTTTCAAAACGTACCAATGTGAATCTACAATACCAGAAGCAATTATTGTGTAACGAATCAATGAGTCTATGCGTCAGTATGTACTTACCAGACCTGTACTAAATGGCGTTTGCTGGAATTTCCCAAACGGCTGAAATATTAATAATTTCCTTTACGACGTATAAGCACAATGAAGCAAGTAAGAAAGTAAGTAACGAAACATGAAAATCTTACAATTTAATTCTATGGTACTGAACAACACGCGGAACTCGTATGACAATGGTTTAAAAACAAACAAAGTACATTTTTATAGCGCAAAAAGCTATTTAACAATATTCAATTGAGCTGCACACAGTTCTATAACTTAAAAAGCTCAATTGTCATAAAAAACGCAAAACGAATGCGTTTTAAGTTTGGTTTCAAATTGAAGTTTGCTCTGCGTGCATTTTAAGTTTTTTTGGAAGAGCGTTCCACCACTTTAGTCCAATCACTGCAATGGATCGATCAGCCTTCTTTGTTCTAGTTCTTAGAATGTTGACATTATTATCCTCAAATGATCTAAGGCTGTATCGACATTCACCATTTGTGAACAGCTCTTTGATGTAGATATGGAGGTGCCGCATTGACTTCGAAACATGAGCACGAGTATCTTAAACATTACACGTGAATGTATTGGGAGCCAGTGTAGTGTCCTGAGGATCTCCTTGCTTGGTTGACCGTGCGAAAAATCAGCGACACTTCTGGCTGCTCGATTTTGAATTCGCTGCAGTCTGTCAATCTGATATTTTGGGATTTCATTGAAAAGTCCGCTGCAAAAATCTAGGTGAGAATAAATTAGGCCGTGCACGAGGACCTCTGCAGATTTTTTTGATAAATGCCTACCAATGAATTTTAGATTTTGTAATTGTGCACTAGCGATTTGACATTTTCTTTGGATGTGCTTATCAAAACATAAATTGTTAATTAAATGTACACCAAGGTCTCAAAGATAATCTACACATTAAATATCACAGCCACCAATATTTATGCCGGAAATTTTTTTTTTGACAATTGTTGTTTGGAACCATTAATAATAACCACCATTTTTTAATTGTTCATTTTCAATTTGAACCGAGTCATCCAGTCAATAACATCTTTCAAACAATCACCGACATGTTGTAAAACTGATTCTTCATTTTGGGGATTTCCTGGTTGAATTTTGAATGCAAGTTTGTGATCCTCAGCGTAACCATATAGACCTGCCGGGTATTTTTCGACAACCTTATTCAACGCAGCGATGTTCATGGTGAATATCATTGGACCGGCACATGGGCCCTGGGGAACACCGTNATTAATCCCTAAACCCGATTATCTTTATGCACCTGTTAACATAACACAGTCATTTACTATAGATGGAAGACAGAAATTAGATAATTATATCACAAGTATGCAGAAATGGATCAGGCACTTTATTCTGATCGATTTTTGTAACATTATCATCTTCAACGTAATTTAAGATTTCGTGTTCTACCATACATTGTCGTCTTGATAATTTAATACTAGGTAGGTGCTATCACACAAGCACTACATGATATGTGTCGTGTTCTGAGAAAACTGGACAAAATGAATGTGCGTAAAGTGTCATCCCAGATTCGCCTGTGCAGTCCGCACAGGCTAATCAGGGACGACACTTTCCGCCTAAATTGGATTTTTGCTAAGAAGAGACTTCATTTAAACGAAAAATGTCATAAAAGCGGAAATTGTCGTCCCTGATTAGCCTGTGCGGACTGCACAGGCTAATCTGGGATGACAATTTACGCACAAGCATTTTGCCCAGTTTTCTCAGAACACGCCACATATGTTTGTAACATTCATGATGAATAAAGTATTTTTACTGTTTACATGCTGGTCTTTGTTGGACACTCACATGATGTTAAAATGGAGGCAATGCATACTTAAGAAAATTAAATTAAAAAAACATCGAAAGTCGTATAAAAAATGCCTAATGGTATCGATACTTTAATATAAGTGGAGTAGGTATGCTGTAACATATACAGTGCATCAACCTCTCGCAAAAGCTCACGTTTTTTTCGTACACTCATTAGCGAAGCCTAGGGTTTTAAGACGTAACACCGTCGAGAATTAGCACAACATGGTTTTAGCAAGAAACTAAAATGCCATTGTGGCCCACAGTTTTTTCTACTTTTTAATAGCGTTTCCAGTTGACATTTTCAAAACGTACCAATGTGAATCTACAATACCAGAAGCAATTATTGTGTAACGAATCAAGTACTAAATGGCGTTTGCTGGAATTTCCCAAACGGCTGAAATATTAATAATTTCCTTTACGACGTATAAGCACATTGAAGAAAGTAAGAAAGAAAGTAACGAAACATGAAAATCTTACAATTTAATTCTTTGATACTGAACAACACGCGGAACTCGTATGACAATGGTTTAAATACAAATACAAGTACATTTTTATAGCGCAAAAAACTATTAAACAATATTCAATTGAGCTGCACACAGTTCTATAACTTAAAAAGCTCAATTGTCATAAGTTTGGTTTTAAATTGAAGTTTGCTCTGAGTGCAATTTAAGTCAATTTAAGAGCGTTCCACCACTTTAGTCCAATCACTGCAATGGATCGATCAGCCTTCTTTGTTCTAGTTCTTGGAATGTTGACATTATTATCCTCACATGATCTAAGGCTGTATCGACATTCACCAGTTGTGAACAGCTCTTTGATGTAGATATGGAGGTGCCGCATTGACTTCGAAACATGAGCACGAGTATCTTAAACATTACACGTGAATGTATTGGGAGCCAGTGTAGTGTCCTGAGGATCTCCTTGCTTGGTTGACCGTGCGAAAAATCAGCGACAATTCTGGCTGCTCGATTTTGAATTCGCTGCAGTCTGTCAATCTGATATTTTGGGGTTTCAGTGAAATGTCCGTTGCAAAAATCTAGGTGAAAATGAATTAGGCCGTGAACGAGGACCTCTGCAGATTTTTGTGATAAGTGCCTACGAATGATTTTTTGATTTTGTAATTGTGCACTAGCGATTTTACATTTTGTTTTGATGTGCTTATCAAAACATAAATTGTTAATTATTTGTACACCAAGGTCTCAAAGATAATCTACACATTTAATATCACAGCCACCAATATTTATGCCGGAAATATTTTTTTTTGACAATTGTTGTTTGGAACCATTAATAATAACCACCGTTTTTTAAATTGTTCATTTTCAATTTGAACCGAGTTATCCAGTCAATGACATCTTTCAAACAATTACCGACATGTTGTAACACTGATTCTTCATTTTGGGGATTTCCTGGTTGAATTTTGAATGCAAGTTTGTGATCGTCAGCGTCACCATATAGACCTGCCGGGTATTTTTGGACAACCTTATTCAACGCACCGATGTTCATGGTAAATATCATTGGACCGGCACATGGGCCCTGGGGAACACCGTACTTAACGGGTTTATACTTTGAAGAAGAGTTATTTACATCAACTCGCATTGATCTTTCAGTCAAATATGATTCCATCCAGTTAAGAGGAGTTTCTTCAATTTCAAAATCATTTCCTAGGATTGATTGATTGATTTATGAAAAATCTTGCTCGCAAAACATCACATGGACATTTATTCACTAAATCTCGAGTGCTCTCTACACTTTCGTCGGAATAGTATATGCTTATACGTAATATGGCTCATCGAAAGCATGATGTATGTGTTCCGTCATCTATTAACTTAACCCTTTGAGCGCTGGAACCGAATTATAAAGGCCTCTGCAAACAGTTTGGATCCCGATGAGACGCCACAAAACGTGGCTATTCTGATAGTATTCTTGGAAAAAAAAAAGAAAAGAAAATGCTTATTTTAGAAATTCAGCAGACGACATTTAGCAGACGACAAATTTCCCAGCATGCAAAGGGTTAAAAGAATCTCTTCTGTATCCAAGGCTTATTATTTAAAAATATAACAAGGATGACCGGTCGTTTTTTTTTATCACTTGAGGTTTCGGCGCAAAATTCAAAACCGAAGCGCCAAACAAACTCAGTCCACTTTTGTTTAATTGAAGGCGCATATAAGAAACAATTATGTTTTATATAGTATAAACTGAAACTGTCACATTATTTCGGTTTGTTGCGTTAACTACTAAAGATTCAATGAACCTGATCACGCCTAATGTTAAAATAGAAAGAAACACATGCTACTTTTTCACCAGATAATATGTTCTGTTCAAAATACATACTATGTACGTGCTGGAAAACAAACGTGTAAGTCTTCATTAGTGTAACAAATACGATAGTAAAAACTGATGGTACTTACCAGACCTGTACTAAACGGCGTTTGCTGGAATTTCCCAAGCGGCTGAAATATCAATAGTAAAAAATAAGTAATAAAACATTAAAATGTATCAATTTAATTCAATTGGTAATAAACAATACTTGGTGCTCATGTGACATGTGTTTATAAAATATATTGTGCCAACAACGCTCGCATGCCCACACATGAACGTTTATTCACTAAATCACGATTTACTATCTACAATTTCGTCGAAAATATGTATTAAGCAGGACGTTAAGAATAAGCACGTGATAATCGCAACATTGTTTTAAAAATAAGCTTGACGTTAGTGTGTCCACCATAGATAGCACCGTTAAACAATATTTCAAAAGGTAGGATCCTAATATGTCTACGAACCACTTTTTCAATCCTTCCGTCTGAGACGTATTGTTTGAAGGTTAAATTACAAAACCATGCACATTTTCAAGGTAATACGTTAAGGTCGATTGTCAAATAAAATACTCAAATATAATGTTAAAATACCAAACATGAAAATATTGAGCTTCGCGGTTTCAGGCATTATATCCTACATGTAAAACTTGGGATCACTGAGGCGAGACATGTTTTGACTCCACGAGCACATTTTGGACTAACTTTGATGATGATAACAGTACGATAATGCATACCAATTATAAAAGCTCGTGGCACGTCTGTTTCAGAGAAGATAATTTTCAAAAGTTTTTTTATTTTCAACATTGTTTATTAACTTTTTACAGCGATTCAGGTGGAGATGTCGTATGAAAAAACTGTCTACAGACACACGAATGCACGGACGCACTCACAGAAGCAATCACTACGAACGATGGACATTACGATATCCCAGCAGCTCACTATGAACATGTTGTACTCATGTGAGCTTATAATAAGAACGTTCCTGACAATAACGTAAACATAATATTTATTTGAACGTGGTAAAAACCGAAAACACAGACATTAAATAATCGCTTGTAATAACTATGTCCAATGCACTGAAACTGTCAAATTACTTCGTTTATGACGTAAACAACTAAACATGCAAAGAATATGATGATGCCACATGTTAAAACACAAACAAACAAATGCTATATTTTAACCAGATAAGAATTATATATTTTTTTCAAAATATATACTATGTCCGCGCTGGAAAAGAAACACGAAATTCTTGAATTGTAAGACAAATACGATGGTAAAAATTGATGGTACTTACCAGACCTGTACTAAACGGCGTTTGCTGGAATTTCCCAAATGGCTGAAATATTAATAATGCCCTTTACCGACGTATAAGCACATTAACGAAAGTAAAAAAATAAATAATAAAAAGTGTAAATATAACAATATAATTCAGTTGGTAATATCAACAATACGTGGTGCTCGTATGACATGTGTTTATGAAATATCGTGTGCCAACAATGCTCGCAAAACATCACATGGACGTTTATTCACTTAATTACGAGTGCTTTCTACAATTTCGTCGGACAAATGTATAAAGCAGGCCGTTCAGAATAAACACGTGATAATCTTTACCTGGCTTTAACAATAAGCTTGACGTTGGTTCACATATTTTAAAAAATATTCAAAATATATATACTATGTACGTGCTGGAAAACAAACATATCAGGCTTCATAAGTGTAACAAATACCATGGTAAAACTGGTGGCACTTACCAGACCTGTACTTAACGGCGTTTGCTGTAATATCCCAAACGGCTGAAATATTATTAGTGCCTTATTACGAAACATAATCACATTAAGGAGAGTAAACAAGTAAAAAATGAAACATTAAATCTAACAAATTAATTCAATTGGTACTGAACAATACGGTGATTCTATGACATTTATTTATTAAATATCGTGTACAAACAAACGCTCACAACATATTCACTAAATTACGAGTGCTGTCTACACTTTCGTCGGAAATATGTATAAGGCAGGACGTCAAGAAGTAACACCGTCTGTAATAATCGTAACGTGACTTTAAAAAAAGCTTGAACAGTAGAAGGCCCACCGTAGATCGTAGCGTCAAATAAAATTTCGAATTTAAATAATTCAACAGTTCTAATTTATATCTCCACACCAAGAAGGTAGGATCCGTATTTTTTTACGAACCACTGTTTTTAAACTGTCTTTGAGTCTAGAACATGTCCACTGTCTTACTTCCGCGTCGATTTCATTGCATAACCGTTTGGTACAAAGGTTTTCTCTTACAAGACGGTGTGTTTGAAAGTCAAATTACAAAACTATGAACATTTTCAAGCTTATATGGTCAGGTCGATGATAAAAAACAATAAGCTGTACTGAAACTGTAAAATTGCTTCGGTTATGACGTGAACCAGTAAACATTCAATGCACCTGATGACGCCAAATTGTTAAGCACACAGCAAATATGCTACTTTTCCACAAGCTAACAATAATATCTTCTATTCAAAATATATACTATATACCTGCTGGAAAACAAACATGTAATGCTTTATTAGTGTAACAAATATGTTGGTAAAACAGATGGTACTTACCAGAGCTGTACTAAACGGCGTTTGCTGGAATTTCACAACGGGCTGAAATATTAATAAAAATATTACGACATATGAGCAAAGAACAGAAATTACAAATGTAAGTTATAAAAACCTTAAAACGCGACATTTTAATTAAAGTGGTACTGAAAAATTCGTGGAGCTCGTATGAAATGTGTTTATAAAATATATTAACAAACATTAAATCAAGAAACACCGTCGTTAATAATCGCAACATGGCTGTAACAAGAATATTGGGCGTTAGTTGCTCCACCATAGATCGTACTGTAAAACTCCATTTCGACATTAAATAATGCAAAGGTACGAATTTATTAAATCACGCGAAAAAGGTAAGACCCTTGTATGTATATGAATCACTTTTTCAGTATGTCTGTCAGTGTGTATGTCTGTCTAGAACATGTCCACTGTCTTACTTCCGCGTGGATTTCGTTTCAAAAAGAGTTGGTACAAATGTTTACTCTTATGAGACGGACTGTGGATTTCATTATCAAGGTCTATGTAATATTTGGAAGAAAACACTATGCACTTTTTTAGCTTATACGTTCAGGTCGATGAACATATTAAATACTCAAAGTATTGTTGATTTAGTGCTAAACGAAATCAAACGAATCTATGGTTGGCACAATTTTAAACTGTTGTGAAACGGTTTTTCGCCAAAATTAATTGAAACAACCCGATTATCTGTATGCAACTGTTAAACATAACACAGTCATTTATTATAGATGGAATTTGAAGTTCATAAAATAGCATATACCTTGACGGTATATGACTAATAAAAACTATCTTGTACGTTTTCTTTGGCCTACTATATACGTTACGAATTTCTTCCGTATTCAGGGATTATATTTAAAATATGTCACGGATTACCTTTATTACATTTATACAATATTTACAATGCCCCTAATATTCAAAACCGAAGCGACAAACAAATGCAGACGACTTTTGATGAATAAAAAGCGCATATCACAAACGAATATATTTTATAATGTATTAACTGAAAATCAAATAACAAAGCTTAACGATAAATGATATGAATTTAAACACGTCACTGACATATATCATTTCGAACACAATTGTGACACAATTAAAATGTACAAATCGGCAATATGTGTTGCAATCGACAGACACCAGATATAATTGAAGCACAAACAAACATACATGCCTCCATTGCGTTTGTTGATTCATGTGTTTTGGTTTGTGTTGATGGATGGTCAGGGGCTACTTGCAACTAGTTGAGAGCATTCATATTATGTATTCGCAAAACAAAAACACGTCCAAACACAAGTACGAACAATCCCGTGAAGAAAATTAATTCCAAAACTCGATAATCTTAATGCATCTGTTAATTTGATACCTAAATTTGATTCTATGTAAGTGCTGGCAAACAAACACGTTATGATTTATTTTGTTAAAATAATGATGGTTAAAATACTGTTACTTAGCACGTGTTTCCATACCGGTCTTTGTTAGACACACGCAGGGAGCTAAATCATTAAAACTGGTAAAGTAAGAAACACTCAAAAATTATATTTGAATTGGACCTGTTAATGTAATCGATACGGTAATAAACAGTTGTGTCTGTACTCTACTGTGCATCAATCTCTCTCAAAAGCTCACGTTTATTCGCTAAGTCAACCTCATGAGCGCTGTCTAGGGCTTTAAGAAGTGACACCGTTGGGACTTATCAAAACGTGGTTTTAGTAATAAAGGCAACTCGTTTGTTGGCCCTCAGTGGCTCGTTTTTTTGAACATCCTTCTCATATCTACATATTCCAAAAGTGCCAATGTATATCACTCTACCAGACAGTATGCTAATATAACTTATACGAATCAATTTGTCTATCCGTCGCTATGTCACTATATCAGTCAATCTGTCTTGCACCTGTCCACTTTCCTACTTCACAATAAATTTCATTTTAACTTATCTTAGCACAAATGTTGAATACAATGCGGCTACGTTTTGTCGATATCAATGTCATATGTTGAGCTCACAAACCAGAATTGTACAGTTAATTTAAGTGCTTTAATTTCCCCATGCATTACATAAACAACGTTTATGATACGATGCTTCGCGTGAAGTAAATCAACGCTCTAACATGACCACTTATTAAATGAATTTATAACAACAATAAACGCGTTTTATTACATAAAATAAAGAAATTGTGTTGCGCGCTAAGACTTCTTCTCTACCTTAACGGTCAAGAAATTGAGCAAACTACAGTTATTCAAATGTTCTACAAACTTGTGTATTAATCATTTATATTGATAGTTGCAAGTAGATTCACTTAATATTCAATATAATTCTCATAACAATTTTGCACATACAATGTTTATATTTGCTAACGGATGGTAAAACAGTTCAGACATGTATAAGGCCTGCGAATTAAGGCTTTTAACATTAATAAGAAAATAATGCTTGTTTAGTTTTGTCTTAATAAACTTTGACATGTTAAATATGCATGTATACTGATATGGGTCGATTATGAAGTAATTAGAGTATTTACTGGCAAGCTTCAGTTATATGAACTGTAATGTTCAAGATTTCTAAAGATGAAAATCGAAGCCCGGTTCACTGGATTAAAATGCTAGCACCTAAATAACACGGTCATAAGGACATGCAATAATAATAATACTGTTTTTCATACGAGCATCATGTTAGTGGATCACGAGTTATCGTTATAATAAGATTTTGTTTCACATGGTATCGCGTTACAATTGTTGTTACTGTTTTATATTGCAGTTAACAAATACTCTTGATATAACAGAATGTGTACAATATGTGTTGTCCTTATTTTTTATATCGTGCTTTTACATAATAAAATTCTTTTAGTGGAGAATATGCGATAATTATTCGGCAAATTGTCAATCGAATATCTCTGTGTTAAGAGCGTTAATATCAAATGTGGCGTGTTCTGAGAAAACTGGACAAAATGCTTGTGCGTAAATTGTCATCCCAGATTAGCCTGTGTAGTCCGCACAGGCTAATCAGGGACGACTATTTCCGCTTTTATGGAATTTTTCGTTTACATGATGTCTTTTCTTAGCAAAAATCTAGTTTAGGCGGAAAGTGTCGTCCTGGATAAGCCTGTGCGGACTGCACAGGCTAATCTGGAATGACACTTTACGCACAAGCATTTTACCCAGTTTTCTCAAAACACGCCACAAATGTGCAACTATGCAACTAAAACATTAACCAAACTTACTATTGACTCTTTGATAATTCCAGTCACTTCTTCGCTATCAACGCATGTTTCTTCAAGTCTTCCAATTTCATTAAAGTCTTTTTCAAGTGCTAGCCTAAGTTTAACGTTCTCTTCAAATCTATATGTTTCTATGTGATTGCTTTGCCTCATCCGTCCTAAGAGTTCGTTGATGTCATTAAGTTTCTTTTCGAACCTTCTTGAGAAAACGTATAGTTCTCCTTCCTTCTTTTTCTGAGAAATTTCCCACATTAAGTCTCTCTGTTCCGTAATGTAACGCTTAGTTTGTATCCATTGTTCCTGAACTTGATCAAGTTTACTGTTGTTTTGTGTGTGTTTACTTCTCCCTGCATTTTCTGCAATCAATTGTAACTTGTCAAGTCTGGCGTTGAGTTTGTTGCGATATTCTTTAATTGATTCTGCATATCTTGCTTGACAATCTTTGTTCAATTTGACATTTTCATTAAATGCCGCTCCAAGACAATGTATGGTTTCTTCTAACGTGTTTAGGGTTGATAGAATTTCGTCTGCCTTGCGTTTATCAAACTTTGTGGTATGCAGATCAACGATTGCATCTTTACAAGCCATGTGTTCGGTAAGTAAACATTGGTCACATATGGTGACGTCATGGTTTCCACAATACAGCGACTTACTGTCACGTTGATGCACAGGGCATGTTTCTTCATAAATATTCATTTCAAAATGCCCAGTTTAAATCGTTGGTTTAAAAGGGACAACCTGATAATCATTGAGCATCATGACTTTCGTATGATTAGAACAATATGTATTGTTAAGTCACAGACTACAGTTTTTACAGATTGAAACCACAGGCTCTTCAAAACAAAGACCGCACGTGTATTAAGACTTGGCAAATCTGAAATAATAGAGTCATTACAAATATATAAGGGAGACGCATTAGTTGTAGAAGTAGTAGTAGTAGAAGCAATGAAATTAGCATCAGCAGTGGTAGTAGTAGCAGTTGTTTGAGCAGCTGTAGCATCCGAAGAAGAAATTGTCCAGGACATGGATAGTTAGGCAATAGGAAATTCAATCAGGAAGATTTTGTATCACTTTACCATATTTAAAGTAAAATATCGGATAATTGCTTTAAAATCCAAACAATCTGATGAAGTCATTCATTATTCGTTTTGCTTAATTAAAATGATAACCTCGATAATAATCTGTATCTGTGTTTTTAATTAAACCATTATAGATGATAAATTGACTGATATAGTATATTGTGTTTCAAGAATGAAAATTATTGCTTATATGCATATAGTAAACTAACTAGGTTACACTATTTATCGTGTTTAAGTAAAATTCAAACTCGATACTTTGTTCAAGTTTACTTTTTATGTTTTAGTATACACACAATTTTTTGTGGAAAACGGTAAACATTAAACACATTCCATATTTAATTGAAAACCGTTCAATAATTTTAATTTTATTCAATTCTAAAAAAAGGTTGCTGTAGGGCTAAATAACTTATTTTGTACATTTCCAACGGTGTTTTCTAAGTAAAATATGCAATGGAAAAGACTTGGCATGCCTTATCATGGCTAATTTATTTATACTTATTATACATTAATTAGTTTATATTCAGTTCTTACAGTAAATTCATTGCACTCTATTATTCTATGTTTAGAGACTGGGAGGCCCCATTTAATGCAAAAGGTAGCGATAGCCAAGCTGTAGCGACGGTCAATCTAATCAAGACATAATCATTGCAGCAGAAATATAAAATAGATAACATAATTGCTCAACAACATTTACAATTATTTTCAAACAAGATTTGTTTTCCAAACCTACCTGAATTTTAAAACAATCAGTTTGATTGAGCAACTCCTCGTTTTTAATTCTTTTTCAGATTATGAGATACGAAGTTTTTTATGTTGCCATCAGTTTATTTAAGCTAATATGTATTTACTGCAAGGCGCACTTGATAAATGCGTTTAGTCATAATAAACAATGTTGTTTGATATGTAATTCTTGTAAGTTTGTGTGATTGCCCATATCAACATCGCTGTTTTATGTGAATTAATAAGGTTTTACGCAATATTTTCTCTCTGATCCTTTTAAATTATTCCCTGTGATTTATACTATTTGTTATGCCAATATATTTATCTCTAATAATCCCCAATTATCTGACAAATCGTGTTCTTGTATCAAATTTATTTATTATATAAATGTCCCAGTACATCGAAGTTACTTTAGGATAAATAATGTTTATGACTATGACATATACATTTCTCAGTACATTTAAGTGACTCTAGCATAAATAGTGTTGATGTTATATATTTCAATACCAAAATGTTACCACGGGGTCAGATTCACTGCACTTTTGCTTATTTGTAGATGGCTTCAGACCTTCCTTGGTAATTGACACCAGTTGTCCCATTATCAGGTAATGGCTGAATTCGTGAACCTAAAAACTTATACTGCAAACAATTTCATTAAGTGGAAATTAAACACCTCTAGCATGTTTCAATATGCAAGACATTTGTCTTTCGAGGTATAGTATTTGACCTTGTAAATTTATGTTATCTACGTTGAAATGATACTCAGAGCTCTCATCTATCCTTTAAACACTTATCGACTGTATATTAAATACCAACATCACTAGGCTGACTGCATGGTTTAACTGATAACACGTTGTTTATAGCGGTGGTAAAATTGTCAAAGCTTTGTTTTGATACATGTATGGGAATGTAATATGAAATCGACATTTGAAGACAAATGCATCATTAAATATGGTTATGGGGCGTCAAAAGCGCATTCATTCATATCATTAAAGCGAAGAGTACTGCAATGTGGGTTAAGTTAGAAGACATTTCGAGACACCTATTATCTAGATAATGCAATACGATTATGCAATTATTAAAAGCGAAATATGATGAACTGTAATCGTATGTATTTATTTTTGTATTATCTTTAACAAACATATAAATACGACATGAACAACGCATTTATTTGTTTACAAATTTACTTTCGATTTCAGATTCAGTACATCAGCTAAATGTTTCCACTTATTTTTAGAAATGCAAATCATAATAAAATATGAATCTTTACCTTTAATTCCTACGTCGAATACATTGTAAAACAACACTTTAAAACAACATTTCGAAGATGTTAAATAACACTTAAACAGAAAATTTCGAACAAAGGTATTTAAATTGCTTACTTTTTATAACTTGATTGTCAAGGACAACGTCAAGCCGACCAGCTTCATCAAAGTAAAAATAGCAAAACGGGCAGATAAATCAGTAACAGTCTTAACGCGCTGAAGGTTACATTATACTAAATAATCGAGTCATGTAGGGAAGGCAGTACAATTTTACACTTTTGACTGTTGTTTTCGCTTAATCGTTTGGAGATATTGATAGGGTAAGAAAAGGTGTTCACTACTTAATCCCTGCAATATGATAACGTAAGAGACTATATTAAACAACTGCACTGAAAAAGGTTTCCATCCACTAGAAAACGGCCGGAAAAAAAAGGTGCAAAAAAAGTCGATTTTGATTTGTGTCTTTCTTCGTGTTTACACCACATACTAGTTTATTGTTTAAATCGATTCAGCTGGTCCAGAATTTTGCATGCATATACCCATTTTGATCTTTAAGAAAGATGTCTATTCAAATAAATGCTTTAAAAACAGTTCAACCCCCTGTGGTTCCGAGATTTTATATACAATGAGATATCAACAATTCCTAGTAAATGAAGAACAATAATGTTAAAATTGTGTATGCTGGTTAAATCAGTGGGCATTATCCCGTGGTGGATACATTTAATTGTGGCGCCCATGTTAAACAAGGTATCGTACGGCCTAATTATTTAAATTTATTTAAATTAAATAGTTCGATATTTCATATTGACCAATTTTCATCTAAATTACTAATTTATACACAAATGGTAATGTTTTGCATTGTCATGCTTGAGTGAAGTACCATATGTAATCTTTAAAAACAAATCAATCTTAGTTTGATATAAAAAAATGTTTTTTGCATAAAAACAGAGACAAAAACAAAGAAGACAAATGAAGGAAATACATGATTTTCTTGAACTTGACCAGTATGATATCAACGGTAAAATCCAACACAAATGTGTATAGAGATAACAACTTTCCTTCAGGGTGGGCGAAACGTTGGTCGCAGTGAAGGTCACACGAATGCCCAACCATAAATAATTGGCTGAAAAAAAAACATCAGCATGCTTCCACAAGTTAACAAGGGTTTTTATCAAGGCCCTCTGTTCACGCGTTTTTCTATACTATTATTGAATGTCGCAGGATTTAGATCTAAACTCGGAAAGCCATTTTTTCTTACATTAATTTGCAATATGATATTATAATTTGTATAGAAACATCCAAATCAAATGACTATAAAATTTAGCTTAACGAATTATCGCACAATCACGAAGTTATGTTTAAGTACATCCATTAATATTATACAAATTAGGACATTGTACATGCTTTTTAGTATTTAATTCTTGAATATGTTCGTACAGTTGTGAAGAACATATGTAAGGGTTTGTTGTGATATTCTCACAGAACATGAGTTATCTTACTGAAAGTTGATGTTGCCATTAAAAAGAGAATTTCGTAAGCTTATTTGGATTACTCACAGCGATAAAATCAATAATGGAAGATGTGTGTTCAGTATAGTGTGTTGGCTCGTGAATAAGTTGCTTTAAGTCATATCGTAGACATAATTCCTTAATTTGTCGTAAAACGCCTTGCATCGAATGATGTTTCCCTTTATAGTAAAACACGTGTCTTACTCCGACAATCTAAGGTCGCATTACTCCTGTTTTAACATTATGTTATGTCTTGATCTGCATTTGTGAAAATTAGTGTCTATGTCAACATGTAATCTTACTTCATTTGTACTTTTACAGCCTATGGCCAGAAATTTTTAGTGCCTTTAAATTTGTTTATTATCAAATAACTTGATGACATTTTGATTTGTTTGGGAGTTTTATGCATATAGGTTCAAACATTTTGTAGAGTACAGCGTCTTCGTGTAAGTTTACATTTATAAACGTTTAAACAAATAATGTTATCATTTATCGCGATACAGTTACAATGTTTTCATTTGATAGATAACATGTATTAATATGCATTTCGATATGTTTCATGTATGTCCGTGGTATTTTCTGAATATTTCTGTTGTGTTTCAATGCTACTAACTTGGTTGAGGTTAAATGCATACATTATGTTTTGATTTTGTGATGATATTGTAAACCACTTCTTCGAGCAACACCTTTTACTTGTAGATACGTTTCATATGTAACGTTACAATTTTACTTTTTATTTGATTGTTTGGAATATTGATATAGTAAAATATGACAGGCATGGATGGTATTTAATATTCATAGAATCAATATGGGCCAAGGTTCAAGTTCTTCCTTTAACTTTCATTGACATTTTTTGACATGCAAACACAGAGTTGGATGAAAAGGAAGCTGATGAAGAGGTTTACTTTCTTCGAACTCGAAACAGAAATGTTAGTCTAGTATGAATCGATTGATACAGCCAGTTTAAAACACACTTTTCCACAAAGACGAAAACAGTTTAAAATGAAAAGCTTCATAATTTAGTCGCGAATAAGAGTTTATCTCAAATGTATGTATTATATCATAAGGGGTTGGCACTTGAACCTTCAACCAACAAACACACGCTCGGTGTTTTGTTCAATATATTGTGTTCATCGGGTTACATATACCACGAACAAGGGTATTATGAGTTTATTTTCTGTATAATTTAATAAGTTTGTTTTCATTTGTATGTTACACTTAATTCTGATATAAATAATATTAATTGAGACTCGTAATATTTTATATCACTTCCTTGGTATTGTTGAACACTAGGTTTTGACTTTATTGAAACACTAGACCTTATGATTTTATTATCTCTGAAAGTCAGATAAAACAATTTAAAAATGTGTAATATATCGATCATGGTGGCAATTTAGATACAGTGTATGTCTACCATTACAACCTGCTACATTACTTGCTTACGAACTTAAAAACAACACGATCTGTTAACAACTTTGACATTCCGAGTCGGTACAATAAAACAAGTAGCGGAGACCTCGGCGATGTTTTAATTACACTAACACGTTGACAGCTTTAAACGAACACTTCCGCTGGAAAATAACATGGCAGAACAATGTGGGACACCTCAGAAATAGGCTAAGGAAGCCCTGTTACATGATTTTGCATTGTTTGATGGGCATGCTGGAACATTTTGTCATTCTAAAATATATTTTCCACAAACTCTGTTTGGTATTATTAAATGGGTTCATTTTTTAACCGTAATTAATTGAATGAATAACATACAACATATATTATTTAGTATATCTATTATTTATGTTTATCATAACCTTTTTTGGAGAGATATAGTCAATCATCGGCTATGGACTTAATAAAGGTCTTAACTAAACATATATTGATGCAAAACAAAAACTTATATACCAGCCTCCTATTTGTTACTACTGTCAAATTAATTTCTGGTCATGTCGTGGATAATACTAAACTGAGAATCTCGTTGACTAAATTTCTGTTTTATGACACTATTTAAGTCAGTCATTTTTTTGCGTTGAAGGTAACACATTTTAACAATGATTTGTCTTTATTTATTTTAACTTCTTGAGTTGGTAATGTTGTTTGATATTGTTTGAGACCTTTTTTATATACGCATATGTCGGAAACAAATGTTCGATTTAGTAAGGAAAACAAGTTTCAGTGCATATATTTGTCATATGTGTATCAAGTTATTATAAACAATTTACAATGAAAACATGATTTTACAAAGCTATGTATAATATTGAATTATATAACGACCCGCCCCGCAACTTCAATACAAATAAGCGATATAAGTGTTGTTTATTCTGCAGCAAACCAAGGGCGGAGCCTAAATTTGTTAAAGAAGTTCCGACAATATCAAGAGAATTGTTAGTAAAAAGCAAGTGCTTAAACGCGCGATCAAGTATACTTATGACAAACTAAACGTGTCTGCATTGTGCAGCGCACTTAAACCACATGAAGTTTGCGATCTTTATATGTAGGTCCACAAAATTATCTGCTTTTGGTAAATTTGGCATTTTTTTGCATTTAGAATCACGGTGTTTAACCATACATATGACGTATCTTGGATTACTCAATAGAGCTTTATGAATGGTGTGTTTTGGTCTGTTGACGTCACGGAAATTCAAATGTGAAAGTTTTTCGCTGAAAAGGGCGGAGAATAGATAAAACTAGTTCTAAAAGTATATAGAGTTATATAAATTCGTGGTAGAATCGACAAATGTATGGCTAAGAGTAAGTTATTTGGTAATAACCAACAGTTTGTCGCTTTGATGTCCGTTCTCAGACCCCTTGGGCTATCACCAGATTGTCGTGGTTAAACCCTTAAGTATCGGTACTCCAAACCGCCGGTAATAACCGCTAAGTATCGGTACTCTAAACCGCCGGTTATAACCGCTAAGTATCGGTACTCCAAACCGCCGGTTATAACCGCTAAGTATCGGTACTGCAAACCGCCGATTATAACCGCTAAGTATCGGTACTCCAAACCGCCGGTTATAACCGCTAAGTATCGGTACTCCAGACCGCCGGTTATAACCGCTAAGTATCGGTACTCCAAACCGCCGTTTATAACCGCAATTACCAACACTTAGCCATTTTGTAATGCTTAATATTCCACGTTCGAATAATTGTCATAAAATTATATGTACAATGTATTCTGTTTTCTGGGAGCGGAAATAAATAAAAGACTCTGGCATTGTTTGTCATTTGAAGATGTCATATAATACCAATCTGGATTCAATACTTACACAGCCGTACCAAAATATGCATTGGTTAATTGAATTGTCGAAAAAAAACGTTGTCATTTGAGTTTAATATAATTCATATTATACCAATATAATAAACGCGCTATAAACCCTTACATCATTTATCTATGACTCAAAAACTACCTACCGTTATCGCAACAAAGTCATATTTTTCAATCCAGTATAATATTTTAAAGGATATGAATGTTTTCTGTAATTCAGATTCTAACCCAATAACCTCAAATGAAGAATGGGGCATTTTTTTAACGTCTGTATCGTTAGAAAATTGTGTCTTGCGTACGTTATCCCTTTATTGATTATTTCAATATACATTGTATGTATCGAGTACAATATCACTATATATGCAATGATTATATTACTCTATGTATGCAACTGTGAGCACTGGTCTACGCTGCATTACTGTAAATTGTGCATTTTGACGTGTATAATTTAGCCGTATATCCATTATTTCAATATATGTAATAAGTAGAATATCACGATATATGCAATTATTATATTAATCTATGTATGCAACCGTGAGCACTGGTCTACGTTGCATTACTGTAATTTGTGCATTTTGACTTGTATAATTTAGCCGTATATCCATTATTTCATTTCGTATACATGTACATGCATTGCTATTTATGCAATAATGACAGTATTTTTTATTTAGCAGTTATAAGCACTTGTCCACAATTCAGTATTGTACACCATGCATTATGATCTATTATATATACTGATATAGTACGGTGTGGAGGGGGATGCCCTCGACCCCGACATACCTTTTGACTAGGGCAATAAAATATAAAGAACGGAAAAAAAACATGTATCTATGACTTAGAAACAACAAATCGTTAAACGTCTAGTATGTTAATATAAATATTTATATAATCGCATTGGAATTCCAATTTACAAGTGAAATCATAACGTTTGATTAAAACTGAAATAAACATAAAATTCTATTAGTTCCCAATACAACCACGAAATAATTCTGAGTCAATCAATTTCGGAATTGAACTAACACAGTCACCTATCAGTGCTTATTAATAAACTAATGACAAATAGTTCAATGAGTAGCTCGTTTCATGTTTCGTTTGATCATAAGTAGATAACGCCTCGTTCATTAGTGACGGTACGCTGTCGCTACTTCGGACGTATGTTTTACGACGTTATTACGTAGGTAAATAGTTGATAGGCGTTGCATGTTTATGTACGAGTAAATCTAACGCATGTTACTGGATAGCATGCTTGGATCTTACACAAGTCAGACGGCGTTGTTCGGATGTAATTCTAATTGATTCTCTACGCAGCAGCTGTTTAATTCTTATATGACATTTAAGAGAACAACTATCCAGTTAAAAATCACCTGTATTCGGAATAGATGTTCTAGACTTTTTGAAAAATAAGATAATTAATACCATTGTATGTATGCTAGTTCTTAAGCATTCGCAATACTTTTCTATTAAGATACATACATGTGTACGTGTGCGTTTTTATATCATTTCAAAGATACCAACATCAACATAATTCATTGTTATCAAACGAATAAATTTGGACAAATGGTTCACCTGATTTGTTTGGACTAACAGTGAAATCCATCCGAGATACAATCTAATAGCTTCCAAGTGATACTTCATTAAATATTGTGAAATGGAACTAAGGATCATTTTCGTGTCTGCGATTTTAATTTCATCTACCGGTGAGTAGTCGTCAATACAGTTTTAGTTCTATTTATGAATTTAAGTAATACGACTTTATGATTATAGTATGTGATTAAGTATAGTACGTACCTATCTAGCTCAGTTGTGTTATATATGTGAGTAGACCTATAGCAAAATAAGTAATATGTTATGTATATCACCACTATATATTATTATTTTAATATCCGAAGTTTCCGCAACATATAGTGTTATCTAGTAGTTTGATACAAGATCGGGATATTTCGCTTTTGTAAAATGAAGCTATACCAAATATATATTGATTAAACGTTCGTGGTAATTAAAATATATGTTGCCTTGTTGCCCTTTTTCTATCTTCTATCAATACAATCAATTCGCAATCAAATAAATAGCATAGGTATTGTTAGATTTACATTATGTTTGACAATAAAGAAGAAACATAAAGAATATGTAGTTCTTTTGTAAAAACAAACTTTGAAAAAGCCTTTAAGGCAAAATAGATCAGAAAAAAAGTGAAATTTGTTCTGTGTTAAATTAACTTTTATCCCTACTGGATACAAAACTGAGTAATACAGAAGAAGGCTATACAAATATCTTTGAAATCTTAACCAAAGAGCACATGTGTGCTATATTAATTTAACATTTGTGTCCGTGTTACATATGGTGTTGTTTATCATTATAGATTTGCCACACATTTAAAGTAATCCGGATGTTTCATATAAATAATTTACCACATAGTCTCGAGATATCTTGATTCAAATTAATATTTTAAATAAAATATGTATCAAACATTTTTTGTGAACACAAAGTTATGTACATTTGTATCAATTTAATGTTAGTTAATGCCACAGTAACTCTTACATGCATTATGTCTTCATCCATCAAAACTACGTCCATCATTTATGCATTGGAGAATGTGGTAATCTGTAAAATAATTGAGCGTATTGGAGAAATAATATATAATGGGAAAACTGTTTACAAACAGTATTCATCTCGCGATTTATTTATAAATTATAATTGTTCTCATTATAATTATAGTTTTTTCCATTTCTTTTTTGCATTTTTTATTATTAAGAAAACAATGAACACAACATATATAGATAACCATGCATATACCGCTTGGGCGCATGAACGTTACAATTCTGCAAGAACACGTCTTGCCAGTTAAAAAACGTGGGATCTTTTTGCACAAATTCCACGCTTGATTATTACGCATGTGCAGTAGTTTTACACAGCTATTGTCACGTCCCAAAAATGTTAAAAAAACACACCACTTTATTTCAATGCGTAGCTTCAACAGATATTCAGTTTAGGATTATTTAAAATTATAAACCAAAGTATCAATCGTAAAAAATCATATACAATTTGGTGTTCAAAGGTTTTATCTTGTTTAATGTAGGACCGACGACAGGATGTGACATTGCGGAAGTGACGTCATGCCTCAAGATACTTAACCAGGCGACACAAGTGAGCATTGACCAACAAGGGCTTTCTACCATACCGAACGTCGACCACCTGAAAACGCTCTGTGGGTCAGTTGTATTACTCAAATCTATAAACAACGTTTAATAAATAACGGCGTGTGAATTGATGGTCAAAGTAATCAATACAATGCATACCACATTTGTATTGAGTAATTGACAACAGCTGTCAATATATATGCACTTAACGTCAATGACAGTCGAGTCTTACCACTCCTACCGGACAGCAATCATGTGTAATTTTCTCTCTCATACGATCATCTCACAAACAAAAAGGTATACGCTACTAAGAACCTTTTTAAGATTTACAGCAGTTATTAATTAATGTTTAGTATATAACATATATTTTTTATTAAATAGCTGAATCAAACGCATTAAGTGGCATAATCATTCATACAATTTGGGCTGTTTATAACTGTTGCTTGGTTGTTTTGAAAACATCTTCCTTTGTAGCTATAGTAAACATTGTTAATGAACCATATTTGGAGATCTACGGTTGTATTGACGCACATTTGCCGACATATCACATTGTAGGTTATATTCAAAATATGTTAGAACACTCCGCTCCTTCTTAAAAATGAAAAATGAAAAGTTTACGTAAAGGGGTTCCTCAACGGCTAAAACGACATCTCTTCAATAAAGTATTTACTTAATTATTACTCAACATATAGGTCTCGTTTTTATAAACGCCAAGTCGATAAAAATGCCATTAATATATAAAAAGTAACCATGTGGTGGTAGTGAAGCATTTATAAATGAAATATACAAGTATCTTTATACTCATGCCCACTATGGATTGCTTGTGTTGCTTATGTTAATGACGTGCGCGATTTTTCAAGAATTGAGTTCGATTTCACTGGATGAATGTACCAACAAACAAATGACATACATAATTTCTTCTTAACGGTTTCACCAGCGCATTATTGTTACTAAAATATATATTCGTAAATGTTGGGGGTTAAAACCATTTTGTTGTAACTATAATATGAACTCTATTTTGATGCGTGCTGCGTATGATTAACCATTATAGATCATAAGGAACATTGATTTTCCTTAAAAAAAGATTAAGCGCAACACGATATTTTTAGATCCGTTAAACAACAAATTTCTGAGCATGCTGAACACACCTTGATTAAAATCTCGTCGCGAGATCAATTCGATATAGGTTCACTTAATTTGTTTAATATATTGCAGATCCTTCTCCGCTTTCAAGACCTGCTATAAACCGAAGGCGACCGCATGTCAGAATGACGTCGTATTTATGACGACATTCGGCACCATAGAGAACACCATCGACTACCTGTGTGTGGAAGCTTTTGAAGGTGAAGATTATTCATTTACTGTAATATTATCTACGATACAAGTTTTTTTTTTCAATAATTGTATCAGTTAGTTAACAAATAAATCTTTTCTATGCGAATAAACGATTAAGGTTTTGTGTTATTACGTCATTAAAATCTGCAAAGGTCTGTGGTCGCGCGAATATAAAACAAAACACTTGTGTGTAACATATAAAGTCTTATATATTTTCTGAGAAGCTGTCATCATACTTCTAGTTCATTATAAAGTGTTGTTTACCGCCCGATTCCCTTTCGTTGTATCGTTCGGGTCTTTCACGCAGCTACTTTATTTACTAAGTATATTTTGCTCCATCGTACTACGATTAGTAAACTAGTTTCCTTCCCATTCACCCACCTTTACCTCTTGTACGTGCCTGTTAAAACCAGTACCATTCCATTATTAGTGAGGAAAAACGCTCTCCACACTTATTATTAAGTGATATATTTACACATTCCCACGTGTTTTCTTGATGAATCTAGTAAAACTATATTGCTCATGTCAGTTCTATATTAAAATATTGAGCGTATTCTAGTGCGTCAGCTTGAAGCCTTTTGCAAACGTACTTTAATCGGTATTCATAATGCATGGTTCAACTCAAGGATAGACAAACTGCTACATAAACGAATTTAAGACAAAGACCAATAAGTATAACAAAGTTGCTAACTGGTTCGATATAAAAAATAAAATAAATAACACGGTTGTAAGTTTTGAAATAAGACGAAGGAAACTGGCGGAATAACGATCTTACATTATATATTTTAATGTTTAAATTATATCACATGTTTTCGTCTTATTGCGTTTTCTGATATCGCATATATGTATAATGAACATGTATTTCAGACTCGGTGTTGTCCTGCAGCTGTCACATGATTAATGTATTTTGATGTTAGATTCATTAAATGAATTGGTATACTAATTGAAATAATCTGTTAAACATGGTATGTTGATAGTGATGTATCACCATTACTTTGAATGCCTTTAATTTACCCACAGCATTCATCAAAGGCTTAACATTGTATTTGCGGTTTGACAAAATCTTTAACAACCACATAAAATGAAACGTAGATTCACTTAAATTAAAGCACATCATTATAAATATGGGGCAAGTATAATTATAAAGTCGCCAAACAACGATTTAAAGGCATGTTATAAACATTAAAATAATATATCGAAAAGTGAATTGAAATTTCAACTGAAAGAACAAATACATTTATGATAGTTTGAAATGTAAACATTGCATATAAAAAGCATATCTTTTGCAAACATGTTTTCGTGAGTATTTTCTAGGTAAGCAGTATGAAAGCGGAAAACGTTTCGTCCTAAGCTGCACATAATTTTTATAGTATTTCTTTAATATGCCTCATACAATTTCAGATATAATAAAATATGACTCGTGTTGGAATCAAACGGAAGTGACGTCTGATACCACCAATTGCCACGCGACCCAGGCGGCTATGATACAGGGGCTACAAGCACGCTCGACGCAAATAAATCAGACAGAAACACGTTCCCAGTGGTGCCAGTACGTCCACCCAGTTGAATAATATGTTTGTTTATATTATACAATTATATACCTATTTATATCATCAAATCAGCCGTATCGGACCGTCCCAGTTTTAACGATCAGTTCGAATTCAACTTTGAAAAAAATAGTGCACAAAAAACATTATATATAATATATGCGGTGTTGAAACCAGACATATTGCAGACCTGCTTAAACGTAAATAAATGATAATATTATTATGCTTAAAGGGACCTTTTCACATTTTTTTGCATGTATTGAGGTTAGTCATTAAATGCTTTAAATTTGATAAAGGTAAACATTGGAAACAAATACCTACAGTAAACAAAAAAAAAAAAAAAAAAA
>VMBQ01002789.1:73900-89566 GCA_007657795.1 Dreissena rostriformis | reverse complement strand
TGGGGCCGGGTCAGAGATTTTCACTCATTTTTTAATGTTATTTTACATTAACTTCTTCATTTCTACACCAATTTACTTCAAATTGATACTGAACATCTCTTATGACAAAACGGTCAATCTCAACTATGCATTGCCCCATTCCCAACCCTGGGGCGCCCCGCCCACATAGGCCACACCCACCAAAAATTTCCATTTACTATAATTTTTTCATTTCTACACGGATTCACTTCAAATTGATACTGAACTTCTCTTATGACATTAGGGTCAATCTCAACTATGCATGGCCCCATAACCAACCCTGGGGCGCCCCGCCCACATAGACCACACCCACCCAAAATTGCCTTTACTATAATTTCTTCATTTCTACACCGATTCACTTCAAATTGATACTGAACTTCTCTTATGACAATACGGTCAATCTCAACTATGCATGGCCCCATTACCAACCCTGGGGCACCCTGCCCACATAGGTCACACCCTCCCAAAATTGCCTTTACTATAACTTCTTCATTTCTACACCAATTCACTTCTAATTGATACTGAACTTCTCTATGACAATACGGTCAATCTCGACTATGCATGGCCCCATTACCAGCCCTGGGGCACACCTAGGTCAAACATTCGGTGTGGGGATACGCGTCGGCCTCTGCCGCGCCATTTCTAGTTTTACTTTCTTTTAATCATGAATGTGTTACTAAATCATAATACTTAATAACTTATTGAATCACAATTGTAAAGGTGCTCACTTCATCAGCACATAAACTATACACTTAAGTACATACTTTGATATATTTTGTGTTATTGTGTGTCCACGCCGGGTATGCGGATACTTTGATGACGGATTGCACTTCGATAACAGAGAACAACAAACGCCACGCGCGAGAGGTAAGTTGCTCATTTTGTTTTAAAGTTATATCCTAAAATTAAGTTTTTAAGACAAGACACATGGTCGAGTTGATAAATGGTGTATTCTTTTGTATTGGGAAGACAAAATTTCACGGAATAATGGTACATTTTGCCCCAATTTTGTTTAGAAAATTCAGTCGGAAAACAGCATTAACTGGATGAAAAGTAATTATTTGAACAAAATAAAACTTCTTAGAAATATTGCAAGAAATTGTTTGCTTTGCCAGCATGTAGAGTAATCAATGTGCTTCAAATACTGACATTTTGATAGTATTCAATGAAATATAAACAAAGATAGGACATATTTAATAGGTGGTATACATAAAGTTGCAGGCACTTTGATTACCAATAAAAGGCACTTCGGATTACGGAGACTTTCAAGGAATTGGGCACTCTGATTACCGATTTTTATCTTCTACCTGAAATGCATGTATGTATATTATGGCTTTTCTTACCAAATTTTTTGAAAATATATTTTCAACAACCACAATACTTTTAATTTATACTATATAATGCAATTTTCAAATAAGATTAAAATACTTATTATTGAAGAAATATATTTCAAGTGACGACCGGAAATAATTGTCTACATAATGAACTTGTTCTTTATTGATAACTTGATATTCAGAGAAATGAAAATACAGAGGATCATGTGTATCAACACAATCGTGTTTAATTTTACTTATAGCATGGCTCTAGATTACGGTAGTGAAGGGGTCTTTAAGAGGCAAATACACCTTTGTTCTTCATAAAATCCGATGTCGTTGGTGCTAATTTGAATCGCATCATCAAGACGATACTAATGCGTAGCAACAAAATAAAATAAAAGAATGGAAAAACTCCCAGCTTGTTATTTTTACCTAACCGAGATGATCGTAATAAATCGCAGATGGTCCGAAAATTAATCGAAATGCGTTTGAAAATATTACCTAATTCAAAATAACCAGCATGCTGTCTAACATTGTCGGTAAAATGTGACTGTCCAACATTAAGATTTGTTCGAAGGATTATATTGTGTGTACTTTGAATTCTCGGCAGATTATTGTACGATAATTTAAGTTTTACTTATTTGTAGGCTTCAAAATATAAAATATGAACATTTAAGATCCTTTTTGTTCATCTCTTGATTGTCAAACGCAATACTTTAATTTATGGCTTCGCCATATTAGGTATTGCTACGTACTGTGTTCATTCGATGCAAAACCACACATAACATGCACCATTTATAGTAATAAATCTGAATGTCGCGTTAAACCACACAAGAAGAATGTAAGTATATATAAAGTTCATTTAGAGTTACGTTTACATTTCGGTGTGGTACTCTGATTTTCAAAGTACTTGTTCTTTAAGTGTAAGATGTTGTACGCAATTTTGAAATGCTCTATGTGTGTTATGCTTGTTATGTTTATGGACCGCCCCATGTGATAACCGGATATCTCTGTGTTAATATATACGTAAAGTGCCGTCCCGGATCAGCCTGTGCAGTAGGAATAGGATAATCCGGAGCTCCACCTTCCGTCTTAGAATTTCACATTCCAATAGAATTTCGGACCTGCATTGCTGCTGATATTATTCTCTGAGAGGAAGTTTAAGCAAAGTGATTATTCATGACATGCTATCTTATATATTAGTAAATGGCCGTAGTACCTTCATTAGGACATAAAGATACATGCTTTAGATCAGCCGCTTCGCTACAAATAACGTAATTTTAAAATGTTTAAGCTCGTGTACTATGCGTAGATCCGGCGGTCGAGTGACTCGAACACTGGAAAACATATGGTCATATAGACTGTACTCATCAGACATATCGAATTTGTTTTACATTTATCTTTCACATTTATACAAAATCATAATCATATTCCAAAGGGATAAGAAAATGTGTCGGTAAATCATTTTTAAGTTACGTAAGTTCATACATTTGTATTTATTGCCTGCTTACTTTATCAGTATTCTACAGCGAATACTGCATTTTAATTTTACTAAAAAGAGTGTGTTATATCTGGAAAAAAAGTGTCCATTAATCAGGAATAAAAGAACCATTGTCATTGAGATGATCGGTAAACGAGGTGCCCATGAAAATGTGCATGCGACTCTTAAAACATTTGAATTTCCTCAAATACGTTAGTAAACAAAAATGTAACATGTTGTTACATTAATGGACATATTGATATTTTATTTCGAATAGTAAGCACGTTCTTGAATTATTTCCAAGTATTTTTATTTTGTTAGCAAATGTACTGATCATCCAATTCATGNAGAACATAAATGCAAACAAGCTGAAGAACTCAACTCTCGCGCGTGGCTTTTGTTGTTCTCTGTCATCGAAGTGCCATCCGTCATCAAAGTATTCGCATACCCGGCGTGGTGTCCATTGTTTTAAAATAACAATAAATTAAGAAAAAATATTATAAATAGTAACTTCACTTTTTATTGTGATATTTACGGAATATTCCATGAAATATATTAGACGTTAAATGTCGAAATTATTTATATATCAAGCAACATGTTGAATTGTTTCTTCCAGAAAAAGATTGTCCAATGGATTCCAACACAGAAATCGTCGCGACCAAATCGCCATTTGACAACAGGAATGATACCACGGTGGAACAGACGACGTCCAATAACGTACCCTTGCCGCAACCCGAGCAGGATAACATCCGCAGTGGACACGACGCCACTTCTGTGGTCCAATTGTCCACTTGGATGGCATTGTCTGTCATTATGGTTGCTCTTGAAACATGGATTCATTAAGACCTAACTTCATGTTTCCCATTACCTGTTAATTCAAAAGTATGTATAAAGAAACATTTGTTGTTGTGTTTTTTTTTGAAGACGTGATGTTTGCCATGCATGTTGAGAACAAGTTATAATAGCATGTTTACAGAACTTGTAATTGGGCCTCGCTCTGTGAAACGGGGGTTTAATGAATGTGCGTAAAGTGTCGTTCCAGATTAGCCTTTGCAGTTGCAAGGGCTAATCAGGGACGACACTATCCGTTTGTATGATGATTTTCGTTTAAAGAAAGTCTCTACATAGCAAAAATCCAGTTAAGGCGGAAAATGTCGTCCCTGATTTAAGATACATTTAAATATATGTCTATATTTATGTGTCACGTGTTATTCCTTGTTTTCCAAGTACACAATCATCAAGAATAAACATATCTTTATTTTAAATACATTGAAGATAGCATTTTTGAATATATACGTTAGCGATATATTATTTAACTTAATAATCGCATTGCTTTATTTTGTAGAACTATTGCGTTTCGTCGGTTAACATCTATAATTATTTTTAAAACAATTTATATAAACAAAGTGTATTTTGTGTTGTTTTTTCCAAAAGGGTGACACAAGACTATAACTCATGGTCATTAACACAAATCTTTTACTCGTTGAGAAAATTCGTCATTAAGTCCGCCTGAAGCTTGCATTCTAACACTGTTCCAAAAATCCGGACGTCATTTATTTCATATGGTATAAACTGTCAATACATTTAAGACCCATGGTCTAAAGAAAACGTAATTAAATTTGGAAACACAGCCGACCTTTATTATTCATATTCAGATATAAAGATAGACAAGTTGTGTAACAAAATCACGGTCACCATGACGTTACTACAGCTAATGAGTTTAACATACATATTAATATGATACACACGTAATAAACACGTAAATAAGGTGAAATAAGGTCATGGTTAGGTCACTACAATATTTGTGTCTCCAACGTTCACTTTTCACCATTCTAGTGCCCATTTCTCCCTCTTTTGCCATTCTGACCAAATATTCCGCCACGCCCTCCTTTGCCTCCCCTTCCGCCACCAGAACCACCGCCGCCGCCGCCACCGCCATTGCCGAACAGCCAACCGCCGTCTCGTCCTCTCTCCCCGTCTTCTCCACGCCTTCCACCACTACCACCGTAACCACCCCCTAAACCTGCGCCCCCTCCGCCGCCGCCACCGCCTCCGCCATTTCGACCACCCCCGCCGCCACCTCCACCACCGAAAAGCTTGTTGAAGGCAACGAATCCAACAACTGCAGCCCTATATATGAACAGGAAGAACTATTTGAAAGTTGTCGTTAACCCATTTATGCCTAGCGTCTAGAAAAAAGGCATTGGCAAACAGCGTAGACCCAGATGAGACGCCGCATGATGCGGCGGTCTGCGCTGTTTGCTTAAAGGAATTTCTGTAAGAAATATTCTAAATATAGAAAAAAATATACTAGACATCCCTAATTTTGGAAATAAATTGATCCAATTTAGAAGGATAGGAGAGTCCACTAGGCATAAATGGGTTAATAAGGCGACGATTGTCAGAGCGTGAATCTTGCAGAGTGCTGAAATGATTCGGACCAAACGTGATTTACTTTAATTGTCTCCAACTCGAATCTTATGTGTCGCGCTCTGTGAAAAAGGGGTGTAATGCATATGCGTAAAGTGTCGTCCGCGCAGGCTAATCAGGGACGACACTTTCCGCTTGTATGGCATTTTTCGTTCGCGGACTGCACATGCTAATTTGGGACGACACTTTACGCACATGCATTAAACCCCCATTTCACAGAGCGAGACTCTAATATAATATTTACCATAATATCTTTGCTTCTAAAGCATATACAACGTTTTTAAAAGATAATTTTCCTTGTTAAAGTACATGCCTTTTCACTGCAAATAGCATCATCGGTATGAAACCAAATTTAAAATTATATATACTGGATAAGTGTAAACAACGGGATGGCGATGGTAATAAGTGTGTGATAACTAGACACGAGTCTATGGTTACAAAAGTTTAAATAGTGACGAGTATAGAGGGCATTTTCATTTAAAAAAATAAACATTGAACTTATAAATAAATAATTGAAATTATATGTTAAAAACACATTTACCCAATAATTTCCATCCTTTGACACGAAAAGTGTATGTCTCGTGCAGAACAGAAAGAGCAAATGACTGCTATTAAAAACCATATCGTCACTCACCATTCACATATAGAAACTTCCTTTTCCAGCTTTTTTGAAAAAGGATTATGTGTATTATATAAATAGAAACCCAATGTTTCCATACCTTTATGCCTATTGGGACACAATGATGTCATGCTGCATATATTGTGTTTGTTATTAAGAATCATGCCATGGATCATAGATTGTTTTTGTAAATTTAAATTCTGTCTGTCACATGTCTTTCTGAATCGGCTTCGTTTATACATGTTATGAAGACACGCGCTGTTTTTAAATATAACCATTATATTATATATTATATAACGGTATCATATTCGAATACTAGTATTCATACATGTCTCGATTTATATGTTTTGCCAGCTTTAAACTTTAAATATCACAAGAATAGAGTGAGGCATATTTTACTTTCGCTTTCTATTTCATTTTCTATACGTGTTTCAATGAAGTCGTTATATTTATGTTTGTGGTTGTGATCTAATGAGACGTGCTCTGCGAAAAGGGTTTTCAATGCATGTGTGTAAAATATAGTCCCAGCGACGATCCTTCCCGCTTTTATTGTATGTTTCGTTTAAAGAAAGACTCTTCTTGACGAAAGCCCAGTTAAGGTGGAAAGTTACGTCCCTAGTAAGCCTGTGCGGAATGCACAGGCTAATCTGGGAAGACACTTTACGCACATGCATTAAATCCCATTTTCTCATAGCGCGACTAAAATGATCAGTCTGCTTAATTACAGCGATTAGATGTCAAAGCATTCGATTATTAATGTAAAGCTTGAATTATGAGGGTGACTTTTACTCACGATTATTTAAGAATATCCCCTAAAAAATTGGTGTTCGTACTCGATTCGAGTTAAGTGAGAGAAAACGAAGCACGCGTCGAATACAGCTTTTGCATCTTTTAACATATGAAAATCAAAGCGCTGAAGGCACTGAATTTGTTCGCTATTGCATAATCTTAGACGCAGCTCAGTTTTTAAAATTATGTAAAAGCTTTTTATATCGCAAGTTTGAAATGAACAAAACCCTTTCAAATTTATAAAAAGTGTGTCTTTAAGCACAGGTCGAGATGTGTGTGCACTGTTTATCCTCATATTTATGTTATAGAGATAACTTAGACAAAACGTGCGCACTGCACAGGCTAATCAGTGTGCACAGGCTTAACTTATTTGACATGCATTAAGCCCCGTTTTCCCTGAGAGCAGCAAATATGTACATATTTCAATGATAGACCTGCCAATGTCGTCGCACAAGCTGTTGACACTATTGATTACATACTAACTCGATAAACCGCTAAGTGATTTAAATGTAAACATCGGGTTTAAAGAGTGTACCAGTGGTGAATTATAAACAGGCAGATGCGGTGGTTATCGTTCCTAGTTGAGAAGCCACGGGCTTGCAAAACTCCCTATACATTAGTTGCACGCTAGCGCGAACGACTAAAAAAATGCACAAATGCAGTGTTTTCACATTTAAGACACCGATCGAACATGAGGGAGAATAAGACGAAGTTCCGCCATAATGAATAATGCGTTGTGCATTCCTTACTAGTTAAATGTTTCCAAACATTCTTGCAGCATTCAACGTGCTGTCCAAACACGTTTGTCCATTCTTTTGAGAATGGCGTGCTCATGTTTAAAACGTGTGTACATCTTTTTGTAGTCAACATATATATTACAAGATTTGATGTGTACTAGGACAGCATTCTTACCTATTTTAATGCGTTTTTTTTTTTAAATAACATTATACAATGTTGAACTCATTTATAGAAGAGTACAAATACTAAAGTGTAAACATAAGGTCTTATAGAGAAGTCGCCTGGGGGGAGGTAAATCCAAATGATGACGTAAAGTAGTGCGCTGTGTTGCCATATATCAAAAGATATAAACCTCGCTCTGTGAAAAGGGGTTTTAATGCATGTGCGTGAAGTGTCGTCCCATTTTGGCCTGTGCAGTCCGCACAGGCTAATCAGGATCCACACTTTCCTCTGTTATGATAGTTTTCGTTTAAAGAAAGTCTCTTCTTAGCAAAAATCTAGTTTAGGCGGAAAGTGTCGTCCCTGATAAGTATGTGCAGTCTGCAAAGGCTAATCTGGAACGACACTTAACGCACATGCATTAAACCCTCTTTTCTCAGAGCGCGATACATATAGATATGTTTGCAAGTTAAAAAAATGTATTGGCCTTCCTCTGATTACCTTGCGGACGCAGGAGAAGGAGTTGTTTGATCTGTTACGGACCCGAGCAAAAATGTATGTTAGTTAATCAACAGATTAAGCAAATGACCATTGACTTGATAGAAATTTATCACATTTAGACACATGAGTTGCGTTCTGAGAAAAATGGGCATAATGCATGTGCGTAAAGTGTCATACCAGAGAAGCCTGTGCAGTCCGCACAGGCTAATCAGGGACGACAATTTCCGCTTTTATGGAATTGTTCGTTTAAATGATGTCTCTGCTTAGCGAAAATCCAGTTTAGGCGGAAAGTGTCGTCCCTGATAAGCCTGTGCGGACTGCACATGCTAATCTGGGACGACACTTTACACACAAGCATTATGTCCAGTTTTCTCAGAACATGACACAAATGACCATTGACTTGATAGAAATTTATCATAATTAGACATATAATTATACAAATGCGGCTGGGAATACTGCATAAGTCGGATGGTATCGCTCAAAAGCTTACGTATTTGATATGACGCCAAACACTTTGTAACATTCGTTAAAGTTTACCACATACAACGCTAAAAAGACGATAGAAAAATTGCAACCTCGGGACAAAATTATTTGACGTCTAAAGCGCGCAGTTTTGTGGTAATATAAATTGGCAAACATGTATTTATCACATGCCATACCCTGTTTCCCATGTAATATAACCATTATATATATTTTTATATTGCACATGTGTAATACACTTTTTAAGCGTTTTCATTGGCTGAGTTTTCGTTTATTGACCAATCGCATTTTGTTATATTGCTGAAATGACATTGCATCGTCAAATGACGTCACGAAATATAAACAATATTCGGGATTTATCATTATGTTTGCGTAAATATTTATTTGATTTGCTCATTTAAAAGCATGTGATAAAAGAGATCTGACACTCGTTGTCATATCATACCATATTTTATTAAACTCGTCCAGGAAATTCGTTAGTAAGCTCGCCAAAGGCTCGCTTACTAACAAAATTCCTGAACTCGTTTAATAAAATATGGTATGATATGACAACTCATGCCAGATCCTATATATATTACGTATGGCTAACGATATTGGCAATTGCGATACACTATCAAACAAAAAAAATACTTGAAAGCAATACATAGGATATTGATTATGTTTTATTCCATAAAGTATACTAATGTTTGCCATAAAACAGGCTTATGTCGGCTGCATTGAACCTCATTGATTTAATGTGTAACACTTGCACTGTTATCAAGAACCGGTCAATATGAAATAAATTGACCAAACATGACTGTACAATCGATACATATAAATAGTGTACGTGAGAAGGGTTTGTTATCAGCGAAATAGCGAAACAACACACTTTTTTTTCCTTTTATAGTTCGCCTTAAAGGCGTTTCCAAAGTTCCGTTGTATAAGCGGACTCCATTAAGTTTGTATTAAATTAAAAAAAAAAAACATAAGTAAATACCAGCTGAAAATGAATTGAACTGAAAGCTTAACTTAATCCACCTTTATCATTTAATATGGGTGTCTATAAGTATAAAATCAATTTTGCATGGGCAATTATGAACTACTGTTACGTGGTCGCAATTATGGACAACTTTTACGTGGTCGAAATTATGGACGACTTTAACGTAGTCGCAATTAGGGACTACTTTTACGTGGCCGCAATAACGGACGCTTTTACGTGGTCGCAATTATGGACTTATTGTACATGTGTGTATATGGTTCGAAAAATGATAACTAACCCCGCTTCAAACGTTATCTCAACATTGAATTTATCGGGTGAAAAACAGATATGGTAACAACATGTATATAACATATATGGTAACAACATGTATAAAATAACATACAAAAATAATGTACTCACACACATCAATAAACTGCTATACCAAAGAGTTGTATATTCGCAAAATAAATAAATAATAAATAAAATTATATCTATTCTAATATGTTCCGACTTTTTTGACTAGGGTCGAGAAACTGTTTTTCTTGCGTGTATTAGGTATTCTAACAACGATAAATGTGTTATTGGTCTACTGACATAATGCAATTATCGTTATTGATTTAGTTTTTAACCGTGGATTTAATTTGAAATTAAACATCTGGCCATATTGTTTAATTCATCTACTGTATTCTAACTTTTAACATGTTGCCCGTATACTTTTAACAGCATATTGTTAGTTTCTTCAAAGTCTACGATAGCATGTCATACAAAAGAAACAAGGGACTAAATAATAGACATACAATATGGCATGTGCTTGGATCTTCGCGGTTATCGTTCTTAATATGTTTGAAATACAAATGTAGTACATTTAAGCACAATATTCGAATACACTTGGTAATGAAATCTTTGGTTTATTGCATAAGGACCATTTTTAATTCGGGTATTACTTGCCTTACTGTTAACATGCGAGTCCTGTAGTTAACATTCAGAATTGATATTGTTCTCGTGTAATCGGGTTAAAACAGATATGGTAACAACATGTATATAATCACAAATAAAAATACTGTACTTACAATCATCAATAAACTGTAATGCCACAGAGTTGTATATTCGCAAAATAAATAGCGTAAAACGCGACAATTATTTCGATTCTTATATGTGTCGTGTTCTGAGAAAACTGGACATAATGCTTGTGCGTACATTGTCATCCCAGATTAGCCTGTGCAGTCCGCACAGGCTAATCATGGACGACAATTTCCGCTTGATGGAATTTTTCGCTTAAATGATGTCTCTTCTTAGCGGAAATCCAGTTTAGGCGGAAAGTGTCGTCCCTGATTAGCCTGTTCAGACTACACAGGCTAACCTGGGACGACGCCTTACGCACATGCATTATGCCCAGTTTGGTCAGAACGCGACACATATGTTCTGACTTTTTTTTTACTAGGGTCGGAGAATTGATTTCGGTGTGTGTATTAGGTTCACACACGCATTCATTGCTGTCTAGAGCGATGAAAGTAAACGATAAATACACTAATTAACTCAAACACAGTACATAAATACAGGAGTTTCACTGGCCCAAAAAAAAGTTTTTGCCGATTTGATTCGCGGAGTTAAAACTGTAAAATTTCGTTAAATCCCCGCCGACATTATTAGTTATAACAATCAGAAGCCAATTGTATAACTCTGGATAACTCTTATCCAGTGGATAACATTTGGTTATCTTCACTTTTAGGATATCTTTTTGGGTTAGCGATTGTATAAAAAATATCCGAACCGGTGCACGTTTCGGTTAAGTTTTGGCCAAGGTATTTGAATTCGGTTATCTTTATCCAAATAAGGTTATCTTAATGATTGGCTAAAGTTATCCATATTTATAAAATTATAGTACAATCGGCTAAAGGTAATAAATTGTATAACAATAATGTCATGGACCCTTACATTACGTGTATATACAAATCAAATTACATAGTCCAAGAAGAAACTTCTCAAGTCATAAAACAGCCTTGGTATATCATAAATAACATTTTTGCACATAACAAACAACAAAAAAAAACATCAACAACTAATACAATCCTTGGCAGTAGAGCGATAAGTAAGTGAATATCTCTCTTACACACTCACTCACTGGATGCCTACAAAGCGTGTGATTGGAGGAGCATTCACCATCAGTGTCTCATACTTCTCAAGGAAGTAAAACAGTCGGTTGATATAGGATTTCTCGTTGTACGGAAGTCCGTTGCTCTTCAAGAACTGCGACACAACGGGCTTGATTTTTAAGCACATGTTGTCCGACAGGCCCGGGAACAGGTGATGTTCTACGTGCGCCGATATGATTGAGTGTCCGAACGCGTAGTCCAGAATAATATTACTCGGTAGATTCAACACCCCTGTCGCCATTTGGTACAGCCGCACGGGTTTGTCCTCTTTGGCGTACATCGGGAGGCCGATGTGTTGAAATATGTTCACGTGGATGTAGGGGATTGACAGCATTGCACGTGTGGCCCAGAGCGCTAGCAGCGCCCCAGGGTATGTGAACCCCGCGACAGTAACTAACAAGCTTGCCTGAAACCACAATCCCGCGCCTGCGCAAAGAAAGTAGGACACGAGCCCAATAAACGACCTTTTTTCCAGAAGGCCAAGTACCGAGACCAAAGGAGTTGCAAGAGGTAGAAAAATCGGCGCGAGGAACATGTAAATGTGGCGCGGAAGGAAGGGCACTTTCCACGTGCTCGAGTCGCCGATCCCGATGATGTTCGTGTAGGGATGATGCTCTTTGATGTGGGCCGTGTAAGCCAGCTCTTCGGAAAACGTTCCGATGAATTCCACGAAAACGAGTGTCAGGGGTCGCCGCACCCATTTAGTTGCGCACAGCCCTCCGTGTCCCGATATATGCCCCGATTTCGTTGCCAGGGCACTATGTGCCCAGCCGATTAGAAATAAGCCGCTTGTGTTGGTTATATACGAAGGATACGTGAGTAAACACAAGCCGATTCCCCAGACAATCACTGACAGAAAGATCAAACACCAGTCTACACCATATAAATCCCACCATGAACATTTCGATACGATTTCGTCCACTTGTTCCTTTAAAATCGAAAACTTTGGCAATTCATTAACATTCACTTCGTCTACAACCTCGGATTTATGGATGTTTCGTTTTTGCATTTTCTCCTTTTCATTACGGCCTTTCATTACTAATGTTGACCGTTATCTGACATTGGTCATGTTACCACCATCGTCACATGACCTCCACAACAGGGAGAATTATTTATAATAAACGTGCACAGCTAATATGAAGCAATCGATATGTATGAACTTATTTTATACGCTTATTAAAACATATTTATATATTTCCGATTATTTTTTTATAACATTAAACATAAAAAAGCCTTATTAAAATTTGATTATATATTTTGCACTTCTCCCCATTATTTACAATATGGCTGACTGGCGTATCGAGAAATATGATGTTGGTGGTTTTATATGATTTTTGCTTGCCATGGTGATTTTTTATTTGCAACAATGGGGAAATCTAAAAGAGGTGATACTGAATTAATAGAGCAGGGACCGGATAAAAGACAAAAGTGTTCCAATAATGACAGTGCGTTTGACAAGTCTCAAAATTTTCTCTTTTCATCAAAAATCCATATTCTTCAAGCAGGCATCGAAAAGTTAAGGATGCAGATATTTGCCACTAACATCAATAAATATGGTGGTGAAATTGTTGAAAAGTTTGACTTGTCGAACAACATCACACACTTGGTAGTTGATGATAAAATGGAACCAGATCGTATGTGTAGGCTTTTAAAAATAGATAAACCTCCGGAAAATATTGAAATAGTAAAATCTTCCTGGCTAAGTAAATGTTTAAAAGAAAAAGCCCTTGTTAATTCGAAGGAGTTCCTACTCGACTGTTCTATACTTTCTAAAAGCTCAGACCAGTCTTCCAGAATAGACACTTCAGCATTAACTGCTGGATCAGATATTCAGATGAAAAGTGCTGCCCTGACAAACCCTTTTGAAACTGAAACTTCTAGTGCAAATACAAATGCAAGTCAAATTGTACCTAAAGTAGGTTTTATGTATGGTCACAAAGGGAAACCACCTGTAAGATCATCTGACAATAGCGATAATGAAAGCGATTATTGTGCTAGTGATGGAGATCAAGATAAAAATGCAGATTCAGATGAAGAGTTACCGTCCACATCTAAGTCCCTACAAAAGAATCTTCCAGTAAGTATTTAATTCTCATGGTGTTCAAATATCAATATCAAAGGCACTGATCACATATTTTTGTTTTTTTGAAAAATATCATTAAATATGTCTTTTTGGAGAGAGAAAGAACGTTCATACAGTGGGGATCAAACCTCTGACCTCCTGGTAGCTAGGAAGACTCCATATCGACAGAGGTAAATGGTTAAAAATGGTTCTTAAGGCCACTCTAAAAAGCAAATCTTTGACTTTTATAAATATGATTTCTCAATTCAGAGGGCTGGACATATTTTTAAAATGTACTTTTCCACATTAAGGGTCTTCTTTCCCACATAAAGCATATGGGCAAACAATAAAAACATTACATAAATCAATATGAACACTCATTCTCATTGAAAATATTTTCAGGTAGGAAATTGGGTTTGTGCACAGTCATCGAAAACTCAGGTTGAGAACCCAAATAAACACATCACAGATAAGCTGGAGGTAAGCACTCAATGAATTTGGCCAAACTTTGGAAAGAATTAAATAATTAAATAACTCCCATAATTAAGATAAAATTTGTACCTAGATTTGAATTAATCATATTGTACAAAGTTGCCATATTTATTATCTGGCATTGAATTTTGTTGTCGCAAATTTAATTGTTTACCTACTAAAAATAAACTGCTTTTCACATAGTTGGAGTTAAATGGTCGCCATAATATATATATATAAATTATTATTACTAGCGACTTTTTAGAATCATGGACATCGCCTTTGCATGAAATAATGCTCATGTACTTTTTAGGAGATGGTCAAAACATATGAATCAACCAATGACAAGTGGCGAGCATTTGGCTATCAGAAGGCCATTCAAGCTCTTCGCAAACATCCTAAGAAAATTTCTACGTATGAGGTAAACTAATACATATGAGTCTTACATTTGGAAAACAGGGTTAAATGCATGTGTGTAAAGTGTTGTCCCAGTTTAGCCTGTGCAGTCCGCACAGGCTAATCTAGGACGACACTTTCTGCCAATATTTGTTTTCTTTAAACAAAAAATTCCAAATTCCATGAAAGCGGAAATTTTCATCACTGATTAGCATGTGCATAATGCACTGGCTAATCTGGAATGACACTTTATGCACATGCATTAGGCACCACTTTCCAAAAACAAGTCTTATATGGGTTTTTTTCCTTGCTGTTCTTGAAAAATTTTACACATCTAGTGTTAAAATAGCAAAGCTGTTTTTTGCCACTAAATAATTAACTTTACAATTTTTGGCATTCTTAATATTTGAATGGTTTTATGTTGTTATTATGTGGTCATTAACAAAATAACACTGTTCTATTTAAAAACGTGCAGGCTAATGTCATAATTTTGTGGCACCATTTTTCTCTCTTTCCTTTGTCATGAAAATAATATCAAAATAATAAGATTTATCAATTAGTGTAAATAAAAACATTTAACTTTGCTGGGATGGAACAGCTACCAACTTGCCAAGGCTGGTGTTTCAGGTTAACAGTTTAAGTCCTCAATCTATGGTTTTACCATTCCAAGGCAGCAACTGCAGTTTTAATGTTTTTGTTTTAACCGTTGCATTTTCAACTTTTGCTATGTATTGTATTGGCAATCGCTCACATGTGTTAAATTAAAGACTAGGGGGTGAAAAGAAAACTTTACCATTGATTTTTATGCCCCCCTTCGAAGAAGAGGGGGTATATTGCTTTGCACATGTCGGTCGGTCGGTCCGTCCACCAGGTGGTTTCCGGATGATAACTCAAGAACGCTTGGGCCTAGGATCATGAAACTTCATAGGAACATTGATCATGACTTGCAGATGACCCCTTTTTATTTTTAGGTCACTAGGTCAAAGGTCACAGGTCAAGGTCACGGTTACTGGAAATAGGAAAATGGTTTCCGGATGATAACTCAAGAACGCTTACGCCTGGGATCATGAAACTTCATAGGGACATTGGTCATGAC
>VMBQ01002789.1:0-57774 GCA_007657795.1 Dreissena rostriformis | reverse complement strand
TTATTATTATTATTATTATTATTATTATTATTATTATTATTATTATTATTATTATTATTATTATTATTATTATTATTATTATTATTTTTACCCCCAAAGGAATAAATATGCTTCCTTTAAAAGGGTTAATTCAAGTGCATGATGATTGAGATTTTATATAATGCAATTGAATAAACCACTGCTTATGTTGCATAAGATTGGAGGAAGAGGTGAGTTTTCAGTGCCTTTTTGAAGGAATTCAGTGTTAGAGAACCACGAACGTTTGATGGAAGTGAGTTCCAGAGTTTGGGGGCAGCGTGCATGAAACTTCGCTCCCCGTATGATACGGATTTAATCTTCGTTGGAATCACTAAAGAAGTCGCTTCGTTCTTTGATCTTAAGTTTCGCTTTGGTTCGTAGACTTCAAGTAGGTTTTTAAGATAAACAGGCGATTGTTAATAGCTACATCGGTTGCAGAACTGTTTTATGTTAACTTACTTCTTATTAATTAAGTTCTCTTTGTAGTTTTTTTTAGATTAAATCATTCTGAATATAATTGTTTTACTCGCATATTGGGAATGTCTTGTTTCGAGGAAAAAAATATGCCCTCAATTAACACAGTTAAATAGTCTTAACAAATAACATAATTTAAAAAAATCTACAGAAAATGTGTGCACACTGAGTATTGCAAACAATAAGTTTAAATAATGAAAGTAATAAATTCCATCATTGATCACAATAAATATTCATTTATTTATGTATTCTTCCGTTCGTTCGCTCATTAATTTATTTTTTCTTTGATTTATTCATTATTTTTTTTATTATTTTTTATGGCTCATTTAATATAAATCGTAAAATCACAGCGTTAAATCTGCCATTCATACTCCGTTTAAATAGAACACACAGTTACTATTCAATCGAAACGCCCCGTTAACCAATGGGCCTTCTAGAGCAGTTAATCCTATCTGCATACGTCATACATTCGCTTCTACAGCTATCATATCGCGAGTGTATTTGATCCATTAAACAGTAGCGTAGAAACGAGAAAACCGCGTGCGTGCATGTATTAATAGATACACATGATGTAGTATATAAGACGCGATGTTCGGATAGTTCAATAGTATTTCAATTGACTGTGACTGAAGAACAAAGATTCGCAACGGGAAATTTTAAACTTATAACTTGAAAAGACAGGCAAGTGAATCACCGTTTCAGAAGATATTTGTCGAGCATACAGATAAAACGTATATGGGGGATTATTATACAGACGTTTACAACAGTTACCAACAAAGTTCCGACGAGGATTTCGACAAATTTAACGACACGGGCCGAATCTGTAAGAATTTTCAGGAAAGGAGAATGGCGTTGGCTAACATTTTTGCTAACGTTGAAGCCCACGAGAAGGTAAAACGGCTGTCTTCCATGGAAGATTTCAACTTAATGGAAGAAATTAACACTGGCTTGCATAGACGACGTTATGCGGTTCATGATATTTTCGAGGGATTAACCGAAGACGAAGTATCGGAAGTTTTTAGATGTTTCGATGAACATGTCAGCGAACAATCTGAAACAGTTGAGGACGAGGAAATGAAAACTGACATTATGCACGTATTGAGATGCCGACGCGATGCCAAATGTGATATCTTCAGCGAAGTTCCAGAACATGAACAAAATGAACTGCTAGCCAAATGTGAAGGTGGTGACAAAATGAGGTCTTCAAGGAGAGGTGCAGTTGCAAACATTTTTGACGGGGTGCATGATGAAGAAAAGACTGACTTTCTGTTGCACTATAACGTTTTATTGGAGAAATCAAGACCGGAATGTGTTTAATACTTAAAATTTGATAATCACAGGGATGTATTTATTTACTAAATATTTATATGCCACTTGAACTTATATATTACAGGATATTTTATTAATCGTAAGATTTCTCTAAGACTCAGATTTTAATTAAATAACTTGCTATTGTTTGCTCAAGATTGTTAAGTGTTTTTTGAGGGGTTGCACACATTTCAATCCATATTTTAAATGTGTACTTGTTATAAACATATTGTTGTGATAATTATGGTTGTTATAAATTATACTTATTTTAGACTCATCCGTTGCTAATAATTGCAAACGATCTTGCCTTACGTGTAATCATCATATAATATAGATTTGTCACGTCCTTGTTCTACTTTATGACCATGTTAGTGTGTACCTCTTGTCACATTTATAACATGCGTCTTGTCAAAATATAATTGGCAATCGTAAACTATCATGAGACTGTGTTTTATGTGGATCTGAAGTGGTATAAATTGTCAGTATTTCATGTATAAATCCATATTCAGCACGTTAATGCAATTATATTCCAGCTACATTGATGTGTATAATCATTATGTCCTCTTTGTTATGTTTTAATAAAAATATGACCATATGGTATCTCTTTGGGTTTGTTTATATGCTTGCGTTGGTATACACTCACTTCTTATGCAAGAATCTTGTATAATAATTAACGGTATTGTTCTCAACGGGCATGATTTTTATACGTAACGGAGCACATGAATGAAAATCATACTTAAAGTCACAAAAACTAGTTTATAAAATAAACGTACGTGATTGAAAATCGCCACTGGCCAGAGCGAACGAAATAAAAAACTAGTAGATTGTGATACATTATTTTGTCTGTAAACTTAAAAATATTATTAAGTGGTCTGTGTCTGTTTATCTTCCCAGTTTATAATTCGGTATGGCCACTTTAAGTAGACGATTACCGTTCGGCCATTTTCATGAGGACTGTTTTGTATAAACAAACAAGAAAATAAACTTCATTCTTCATTTCATTCTTAAACACGTTCAAATAGTATACATATATAAAACGCCCGTGCCTGTGGTCAAGTATGACTGGAATGTTAATACATTTCACTTCCGATAGTGATCTTGTAAATTCATTATGTCGGCTTACTAAAGCGTGAATCACACGCTGATACGTCCGTGGTATTTCAACGAACACGTATGCGTTTATACACTTTATACCTAGAAAAACCGCTACTTGCTTTGCCTCTAGGATCAGATAAAATATTAACAACCCTTTGTTGCGCGATAAAGGGCGTTAAATGGTGGATTGGAACGTCGAATATGAGAATTCCAGTATTATGTCAGATGTTTTTGCTACGTTGGCCATGACAGTATACTATTGTATTTACGTAATAATTGTAAAATGTAAATGCTGTTCTGAAAACAGGTCAGAATTACTCAGGTAGTCTACAAAATGCTGTTCTGTTATCACATTGTGTTATGTGTACTTGAGAAATACCTGGTTGCTATTACCTCGGATCGACTATATTTGTCCTTGGGTTTTCCGCGTAATTTGATAATGTAATGGATGACCGTAGACATATTTAACGAAACCCCCAACATTTATTGGTTCATGTACTCATTTTGGACAGGTAGAGGATAACGATTGCGTAATAGCTATAATAACTTCCTGAATTGAAGCGGAAACAGAAACGACAGCTCTGTGGATCATGTGATAATGTTCTTAAATAATGATGTATCAGTACTGTTTCATTCCACTCTTCATGGTTTCATTTACATTTAACCTGTAATTTTAGCGGCTATATAGTACGAGTTCAAGTTCAGGTGCAACTCAGTTTATTAAGTAAATAAAGGCCTTTGGCCAAAAATACGCTTAAAGGCCTTTGGCCAAAAATACGCAGTATTTTATACACAATATAACACATGTTTGTAGTTGAGAACACATCGTTTTACATTTAAAATATATCATCGTGTTCAATTGCATTCATCAGATTATATACATACGTACATATAGGACGAGTAGGCATGTCAAATTAATTTTACTCTACATTAAAGTTACATGTCAATGTGTACTTATTATAGCGCTGACACAGGCCAATCCTAATAAAACGTCACATCTGCACGCGATTACATAATGCAACGAAACGCTTTATGTAAATATGATTTAATTTCTGTATGCGGAGCGTTCAGTATGTCCTTCAACATCGAAACAAAGCATGTGAACGTGGGGATCAAAGGTTGGCCCTTAAGCCGTTGGAATAAATGGACATTATCCATAACCATGCATTAAATGATGTAGCAGTACTATTTTGTATATAGCGACAACATTGTAAGTAACTATATAACCGCAAAGTGAAATCAACTCACATTTGAATAAACAAACGTAAAAAATCTTTACATTTTGCATGAGGCTACAACACAGCTTCTAAATACACTTTTAAATATCTGTGTGACTATGTTTCCGCCATTAAGATAGTCATGTCTGTATAGTCGATCTATGGAATTTATTTCAGACCCGTAACATATTAAATTATTCGTTTAATGATATACTTTTTAACTACGCAACTGCACTAAGAAAACACCATATTTGTTTAACCGATATTGTTATCATTTGAGCGTCGCTCTATGAAAAGGGGGTTTAAACAAACAAAAAAACAATAAAAGCGGAAAGTGTCGTCCCTGATTGGCCTGTGCAGTCCGCACAGTCAAATCTGGGACGACACTGTACGCACATACATTAAACCCCCTTTTCAAAGAGCGAGTCTCTATTTATGGATAGGTTAGACTGGGTTAGTTCCCAAGAATGATGCCCAGTCGCGGTGTCTTCTGTCATATCTTTGTATGGCAATTAAGTTATGAGTTCTTGTCTTAATAACCTCTTGATTATAGTCTTTTACGGAATGACTGTTGTTTTTGCTGTTGTTATTTTATAAATAGTTCTGGATCTAATTTGAGTAAACACGGTGTATTTCAAACATATTTTACCATTCGCATTTTGAGCGCTATGTTAAATTTTATTTTTTTAAATTATACTTGTTTATTTATTCGTCCTTGTTTATTTGATCTCGACTCTATACAAACCTTACATCTGCAGTGGGAGATTAAACTTAATTATTGGAAGGTCAACATTCATCTCTTGTTATTGTTTTTGATGTTGGCGTTATCATGGAAAATGAGGGGCCTGTTAATGATCAGAAACAAGAGATGACAAATAGATAAACGGCAGATTGCCTCGATATTGTGTCTCGTTGATGTCAACATCGATAGTCTGTGTTTGCCTTGTGAACGAAATTAAGGAACACATCAATCGATGACTTCGTCACTGCGAGGATTTAATTAAACTTGTTTTTTGTTTACCAAACTACTGCTTTGTTTTAGTTGGTTAGTGTTGATTGTTCGTTCTTTCCGTCTATTTTCAGAGTTGACTTTGCAGGGTTTTAAGTTGTGTTTTTGTATGACGTTCTGATATTCGTCACTGTCAAATGATTATCTGGGTTGGTTTTGCTGGGAGTGGATGTGTTGTGTTATTTCAACTTAATGTGTTTTTCTCCAAGATACTTTTTTACAATACAAGTTTGCAGTTTTGCGCTCGTGTTTTCGTTACTGTCGAATCGTCCATCGCGTTAAGTAGCATCGCATGCAGTTGCTAAAGTGCATGCAGAAGTTAAAATATGAGTTTCGATGCAGAGATATTCCACAAAAGACAAAAGACCTATTCCTGTATCTTATGTATTTTCGATACTATAAGTCGGTAATCTTTATTTAAAAGTAGTGTTGCCGTTCAAAAGTGTGTTTTTACTTTTCTAGAATAGATAGATAGGCCTGCATTGATAAGAAATAGCGCTCTGATAGAATTTTTAAGCAATGTGTTGTCTTTCACAGGCTAGCATTGGTCAACGCTTTAATTTCACACCTGCATTTAGGAACCAATCATTATAAGTTAAAAAAGTAACACGACCAATTTAATAGGTTTAATTAATCCGTTATAGGTTTTGTATTTCTGTCTTACTTCAATACAAATACATAAGAATTGCCATGGTCTATAGAATAGTGTTGTATCTTACCTTGTGGTAATTAGGATTGAACATTATATTTAATAAAACATTATCAATGACTTATTACACACATTGATTTCGACAATGATATTCTTAAATAATTATGTTCTCGAAAATGTGCATGTCATGTTCGCATTAATATTGCTCTATATTGTCTCGATCTTGACCTAAATGATTATTGTTGCAATATCAGTAGTGGGTTTTCAATATTCTCGTATTCATTCGTTTTGAAAAAATGATCGACATTGCCTTTTTAACCCAGTTCGGTATTCAATTGTGAAAATCTGATAATAACTGAATGACATTTTCTATTGTTTACACGAGCTCTCAAATAACACGAGCCTTATTGACAATGATTATTAAGACGTCATCCCCTTTTATTGGGTGTTCGCAATACTTGATTGTAAATCACTGGTGTTGACCTTTACATACTCTCGATGACTACCCACGTTTGATATTCTTCTCTTCGTCTCGATTGGGCCACAGATAAATACATGTTTGTTTCCAATTCCCGATCCATGCAAAATAGGCCTGGATATGTAGGTAGGAAAATTATTTGTTTGACCATTACAATTTTATACTTGAAGATTCGCTGAATATGAACTAAATGTGTATAAGATGTAATACTTAAACATTATGTAAATGTTCTACATACTAGATTTAAAAGGCAAAGTCCCTATCCCATGTAATACAGGTGATCCAGTTAGTAGTATCATGCACGTCTATATGTTATGAACCTGAGCAAATGTAACGTCGATGGCAAGTGAGTTCTACTAACAAAGTCTAAGGGTCAGGAATGCAATTTAACATACGATATACGTACTTCTTCTCGCCGGAGTGTAATGTATACTAGCGATACTGTAATGATAGTAACTTCCAACCGCCCTTTGAAAAGGATACATGTATGACATAGTTGACCGCATTCACAGTATGCAGGTTGGGACAGATATGACATGTTAAACCTCCTTCATTACCGACGCGTGACCTGACGCATAGGTAGATACATGGACACATAAGTAAACTGTCATTTGATAGTGTCTGCTGTCATTTCATAATACGGTAATGGTTAAGCCGGTTTGCATGTATACACCGAACGTTTTGACGTAATTGTCAATTGTGGTATCAGTAAACCATACTTTATGTGATTTCATAACTATTTCAGTGGGTTTTGTGTGTGTGAAAGCGTTAAATGACTAATGTCCCATATCAACTTAAGTCATACGAATATTGTACATGTGTTAGATGGAGGAGAACGTTTTAAATGTTTGTGATTATATCGAAGTGATGGTCGGAAATTTTGGTTTAAAAAGAATGTAGCCGCTGTATTAGATGTTACCATTACCAACATAACATTATTGAAAGAATACAACAACGAATGTTTTATATCAGTAGTTGTGATTCCAAGTTCAAAATTTTCTGTCAGCTTGTTGAACATTCCTGTATTTTAAAAGAGTAACGCAACACGTGTTATGTCGAGAGTCAATGATCACGCAAAATACTGTTTACTTCTGTTGAACTAAATGTTACATGGGACCACTTTGATGCACGGCATTATTGGCCTTCTTTTAGATAAATTTAGTGGTAAAAGGCAATACAATCCCATTCACAAATAACTTACATAAACAACCACGACGAAAGTGTACGAACATGAATGCGCAGGCCATTTTATTACTACCTGTATTACAGTTCGGCATTGCCATGTGTGCGATTTTTTTTTGACATTGCAATCAATAATTACCCGAATAATCTTTTTAATATTATACAATGCTATGTTATGAAAAAAAATGCACGCACCTATTTCCAACGGGGTCTTTTGTTTTTGCTAAAGAAGCAGCAGGCGGTAGAGACTATACCATGATTCCGGGTACGATAGCCGTGCTATTTTAGAAGAGACGCTTTGGTAAGTTTGCAAGCTCGATGTGAAACTCCGAACCACGCGAGACCTTCCTGAGTTTCATACCAGTACATATAAATGTAAGCGCGCGACCGGTCATTAAACTGGGAACCTGTAAATTGGAAGCCCATAGGGTTGTACCACCCTTCTTCTTCCCCGCACCGTTAATGGCTTAAGTATTGTAAGTTTGTGCACTTGGAAATATTTGACAGCTTTCTGAAGTATTATTTTCCAGTGTGAGATGAGTTCACTGATCGCCGTGATAAAGCTGGAATAGTATCAAAAACGGAAAAACAACAAAAGAAAGAAACATGATATATTTTGCAGGATTTTTGACGGATGACCTTGTCACGGCGGAAGATAACGGCAGTCAGAAGAAATATCTTGGCGTTTGCAAGTTGCCACGAGAGGACAGCAAGGTATACCGTGACTTTTAACTTGTCGTAATTTCAGACAGCAACATGATGTAATACTATGTTCGTTTCTGTCAAACATTTTTAAAATTAATATTACCGGTATATGGCAATATGTTTCTTTGCTCGTACTTTTATTTTAGTAAACAGTGCTTGTCACTAAAAGCTTTTACAAGACAGTAATTTTCATACAGTTATTCAGAGTGGGTTATCTATAATTAGTCTATATGAAAGCATTGAGTATAGTTGAATGCTCTTGACTAGTAATAAACCAACATAACTTGGTTTTGCGAAAACTGTGCAAGATGTTTAGGGACAAAAACAGAACAAGTGAGATTATTCACAACGATCTTGCGCTAGTGGTTAATTTGATTAGAGCTGTGCTCGGAACCAGTCAAATCACAAAGGTCTGATTTCTGTGAAATGGTTGTGGCCCAGCAATATACCCATGCATAGAAATGCAGACTACATACCATACAAGGTTTGCGCTGAAAATGGGGTTTAATATTAATGCGCTAATTATAACACATGTTGTTATGAAGAAGTTATTTTAATCATTCGATTTTTCTTCAGTATACGGTTATGCTAGTATTTAATTTCCTTCGTATTGTCATCGTTTGTATTCCTGGAACTAGTATTATTGGCGCTGACAATGGCGTTGAGTATTAATAAGTTAAGTATACCTGATGTTGTTATGACGAATCTCTTGAAATCATTCGTTATATCTTCCATATACAGTAATGTTATTATTGACCTTTCTTTATATCGTCACCCCAACCGTTCGTATGACAAGTGTTTCAGTGTTCCCATACACACGCCGGGTATGCGGATACTTTCATGACGGATGACACTCCTATAACAGAGGACAACAAATGCCACGCGCGAGAGATACGTTCCTCGGTTTTGTAAAACATTATATCCTAAAGATTAGGTTTAAAAGCAAGACACATGGCCCAGTTGATAAATTATGTATCCTTTTGTAGTGGGAAGACAAAATTTCACGGAAGAATGGTACATGTTCGCCCAAAAAATAGAAAATTCGGTCGGAAAACAGCCTAAACTGGATGAACAGTGAACATTTCAACAAAATAAAACTACTTAGAAATATTGCAAGAAATTGTTGTAATCACTGTGCTTCAAATACTGAAATTTTGAAAGTATTTAATGAAATAGAAACAAAGATAGAGCATGTTTTAATAGGTGGTATACATAAAGTTGCAGGCACATTGATTACCGATAACGAGCACTTCGGATTACGGAGACTTCCAACAAATTGGACACTCTAATAACCGAGTTTTATCTTCTACCTGAAATGCATTTATGTCAATTATAGCTATTCTTACCAAATATTTCGAAGAACGAATCAATTTGCATAGTCAAGAGCGACGCATTGGGAATCTATGCAAAATTGAATTACAAACACATGTGAAATATAACGAATGGCGTTGTTCCTTTTCAAAAATCTAATTGCTATTAACATATTCTATGACTATTATAATTGCTTTTTTTTAATTAAAATTCTTATTTCTAAAGAATCAGATTTCACGTGACGACCGGAAATAATTGTATATATAATGAACTTGTTTTTAAGTTGCAACTTGAGGTTCAGAGAGATGAAAATACAACAGAGAGAACAGGCTCAGCCGGGGTGCAACCTTCCGTCTTAATGGTATTTTCCGTTTCAAGAATGTATGTTCTTAAACNCGTAGAGTCGTTCAAAAACGCTCTACAGAACTACCGCGCAACATAACGCGCTCTCTCACCCCGTTGAATAAAAACCGCAAGTCGGGATCTTCAACGTAAAGATACAGATACAGATACAGATCTGCAGAAAAAAATATGCAGCTAATACTGCTACAGAATATGTGTTCAACGAACACTTATTTTTTGTCTCGTGTTCTTTTTCTTCTTAAAGTAAAATTAGAATAGGTGGGAAAGATGCAAATACAAAACTGTCGCTACTTGCATAAAAACTGCGCATTAAGTAATCAAGTAGACTAACAAGTTTATAACACTAATGAGAAAAGCGAGTGAGAGTTATGAATGCGGTACACGTGTGTCTTCATGATTGTCACATCTTGTTTTAGAGATAAATACAAAATTGAAAAAGCCAAAACAAAACAATCTTATCTTTCACATTTATACAAAATCAAAATCATATTCCAAAGGGATAAGAAAATGTTTCGGAAATTCGTTTTTAATTAACGTAAGTACATACATTTTTATTTATTGTCTGCTTACTATAACATTATTCCACAGCGAATTCTGCATTTATGATTCACTGAAAAAGAGTGTGTTATATCTGGAAAAAAGTGTCCAGTAATCGGGAATTCAAGTGTCATTGTCATTGAGATGATCGGTAAACGAAGTGCCCATGAAAAATGTGCATGCGACTCTTGAAACATTTGAATTTTCTCAAATACGTTAGTTAACTAAAATGTAACTTGTTGTAACATAAATGGACATATTGATCTTTTATTTGGAATAGTAAGCACGTTCTTGATTTATTTCCAAGTACGTTTATTTTGTTAAAATATATACTAATCATCCAATGCATGCTGATTATCAATGGAATTTTATCGTTTTTGTTATATAATTCACCGTTTTTCCGCGAATTTCTTTCTTCGCACTGCGAAGTGCTATGCCATTAATCACCCAAACAATGTTCCGTGTCTGAAAACCAAATGATCAGAACATAGATGCAAAAAAGCTGAAGAACTCAATTCTCGCGCGTGGCTTTTGTTGTTCTCTGTCATTGAAGTGCTATCCGTAATCAAAGTATTCGCATACCCGGCGTGATACAGCTGTGCCCATGAACTTTTAGCGAAGATTTGCCACTGAATATAAATCAGAAAACAACCGAACCCGACATTGCATACTTTTGACATTCAATTGACATGCGTGGGTTGGCACTGATCACGAAATGTTGTGGAAATCTGAGTATTGTATAGTTTCGTTTTCTCAAAATAAGCGTATTTAACAAATATATAAATAATTTAGAGGTCCCCCAATTATATGATGCAATTACTGAATTTGTGGGCATTTGTAAATACTAGAATGCACGTAAATTAATATCTAGCACTTTTTGTAACTGGTGTAAATGGCAAATTACGTTATTTTATGAGGATGAGTATGTATACCTATGTTTTTGAAACTTCGAAACTAGTTTATGTGTTTTGTTAACAAACTGAAACACTAACAAGTGTAGTTATAACATGTTAAATTTGTATGTTGACCAATGACAGGCGTCGCCCTGTGTGTGATACCACCGACAAAGAGTAAAACAGATTAGTCGTCACATGAATTATTTTCCTTGTTTTATTCAAAACATGCTCTTCTTCAGGCCAAAGTTTTAACAAGAAATTGAAATAATTTGACAAACTATGTCAACATCCAAAGGACCGGTAAAATAAAAAGCATCATATTTTTTTAAACGAAAACAAAAATCATTTGCTGCGAAACCTCATATAGAAATAGACTTCCGTTCTAAATATTTAATTCACACAAAATGTTCCATAACATTCATCGAATCCTAAACAATGTTTTCAGTATACGGTATGTTGAAAAAATACCGATAGCCCCTTGCTTATAACAAAACATTTTTTATGGTGATGGTGAGCTAAAACACATAGTGGAATACCCAATGACGCGGTCGCTCATTAGTTCAACTAGGCTTGCAAGCGTTTCAGACGTATTAAATGTTTTATGTTTCAGCATCGACGCCTGGATATCATCGTTGTGCCATACGACGAGTACGCATGCGCACTGGTGTACTTTACAGGCTCCGCCCACTTCAATCGGTCATTACGTCATCTGGCGAAGAAGATGGGCATGTCATTGTCCGAACATTCCTTGAACGTTGGCGTTGTCAGGAATGTATGTACAAAGGAAATGTGATCACATATTATTTAAGAGATAACAGATTTAGCCAGGGGAGGGTCGGCAACTTTTTAATATTGAGGCGGGACCATAAAAAAGTGATTTTCTTTCCTGTGAATATATTATCACATTCTTAATTGTTTCAGGGATCGGGCTATGTAATAAATAATAATTACAACAGGATGATGAAAATAACTAATTTATTGAAAGTGGTACGTACAAAGCTGGTACGCAACATGGAGCTATCAATTGCCAGACTTGGCAGATGATTATTGTAGAATACTAAAACATTGACATAAAACACAAAAGAAGCAAGCATTACTTTGTGCTCGGTTCCAAAATAAAACGGATACTTATGCAAAAAGCCATACCATAAATACGTCAAATAATGAACGTCCCATGGCATTGTCATTACGTTCGATTTCATAGAAAGTGTTTGTTTGCATAACGAGCCAGCAACACATGTGCCCATTTTTTTGCGAACATGTTGGAATTGCCATGTAAATATCACGTTTCTTTAAGTAATGGGCTATGAACCACAATGAGTAAATACAGCACATGCTGTTACCGTAGGTGCTCATGTTTGCTCATGCACACATGTTATTGTTGATATTTCTCAATGCCTGTTATACGAAATAATAAAAACATGTAAACTGTGTGATGTCATATTGAGATGCTGCCCTTCGTGTCAGTGACATGGACTAAGGCTTGGTTTGTAAATTAAGACGCCCATGTGTCATGAGCCTCAATGTTTCCGATAGCATGCAGTTAGGATACAAAACTTTGATGTCATGCAGTTATGATACAAAACTTTGATGTCATAATATTTATATCTGTTGGATTAGCAGTAGCAGTAGGAACAGCTGTAAAAAAAGCATTATTGAAAATGTTCATGCATCTGATCCACACTCTTACTGGAGATTTATAAAAAAGGCTTACTAAAAACTGTAACGATATTCCTCCTTTGTTATTGGAAATGCCATCTGATTGATTTTATGCCCCCAAACACTTATTGTTCTTCAATATCGAGTTTAAACGATGATAATATTAACTTGTCCGACTCTAATAACACCAATAGAACCACATGTGCACCAGTTGTAACATACGCCTCAAAAGTGTCTGATATCTTAAGTATCTTTAAACTTGGAAAGCAACCTGGTTGCGATGATATAATCCATTGTTTGTTAGAAAATACTTCCAACAAAGTTGGTGTGCCTCTATCTGTTTTGTTTACTATGTCCTTAATCGACGTACACTCCTATTTTTGTGAAAAAAAAAATTGTGTGATTCCCATATTTATAAAAGGAGATAAGTAAGGCTGCTGTAACAATCACACAGTATCACTGCTCTCGCGCGTCGATAAAGTATTTGAAAGAGTCTTATATAAACACTTCTTCAACTGTATGATAACCTATTATCTTTTTTTCATCCATCTCAGTCCGGTTGTCCCTCGGTCATAGCTCTGTTTACCTACTTTTAGAACTGTAAGAGTCGGTACAGTTCTTAATGAGAAAAATATTCTTGTCTGGTGTTTTGTTATAAGTGATATTTGCTGCTGCCGTTGTTTATTAAGCGGTAATTACATTTAAACATTCAAATAAACTAAAAAAATATAAATCCGCTTTCACAAATATTTTACGTTTAACAGTTTTGAAACATTTATCAAAATGGGCTATCAATGTGTCAAAATAAAGCTATATTTGAGCACGGTTCAATGTAAAGCCTTTATTTCAAAATGTGCGTATTATGTAAGACATACCGGTACTTTCGTATGTAAGGTAAACGTTATGAACGAAACGTAGACATTATTAAAGCAATGAATTTAGAGACATTGTTTGCATGATTGACTACCATTCACAATACAGGGGTGTAAATTATTTCAATGAAGTAACATATTAATGCGTCTTTGGTAGACAATGTGTATATTAGCGCGTGTAAAATGACACTTTTCTTGTATACCTAATGATAAAATATGACATTTCTGCAGTGAAATAACAGCAGTGAAAATAAACAAATTGTTATTTTCACCGGTGAAAATAACAAATTTTCGGAACTACTTTTTCTATTTTTATATTATCATATCAGGATTTACTTCCCTTCTTTATATTTTTCTATGATCACGAGTGAAATAAAATCGATATTCCATTGAATCCAACACATTTTCTTTTTATTTTATGCTTTTTTACCGTTTATTTACATTGTTAAAGATTTTAAGAATTTTGCTGGAATAATGACGTCATTTCTTCAACAAAATGACGTCATTTCGTCAACAAAATGACGAAATTTTAATGTATTGAGGCGCGCCACGGGAGAAAGAGTAACTTTTTAGCGAAAGGGAGACAGCTGTTAATTATTTTCTTAAAAAGGGGACATAAAAGAAACTAAAAATGTGTTAATGTCAGTGTTAGATCATTTTTTATTTCAATCGTGATCATAGAAAAAATATGTGTTCTATGATCACTCGTGAAATAACAAACGATCGTACACTGACATGAATAAATATCCTCTATTTCTTTTGGTTTTTTAGCTCGGCTGTTTTCGAAGAAAACCCGGGGTATTGTTATAGCCCTCTCGTCTGCCGCGTCGTCGTCGTCGTCGTCGTAGTCGGCATCGTCCGAAAACTTTAACATTGGCCATAACTTTTGCATTATTGAAGATAGCAACTTGATATTTGGCATGCATGTGTATCTCATGGAGCTGCACATTTTGATTGGTGAGAGGTCAAGGTCATCATTCAAGGTCAAAGGTCAAAAACCTTTTTTTTCATGTGTATCTCATCGACCTGCACATTTTGAGTGGTGAAAAGGTCACGGTCAATGAAGACCTTCAAGGTCAAAGGTAAAAAAAAACAAAATCCAAGGACCCACAGCCGAGCGTTGGCATCCGCTCGACGGTGCTCTTGTTCACTTTTATTACATCAACAAGCGGCTTTATTGAATTTTCACAATGTAGTGCGTAACTCCTTTGATATCAAAGTGTTACCATAGCCTCGTCCTGTTCGTAAGCTATTGTAATCTATTGTACACACATCAGATTTACTTTAATAACATTTTAAAACTGATATTTTAAATTTTATCTAAAACATTTTACCACACATAGTCGATGCTTAAAACCAACCTAATTAGACCTAGTTTATCTGTTGGTCGCTTAACGCTAATCCTACACTATCACTGTCTTTGTCAACCCCGCAAAATCCCTCAGCACTTGTATTGACGTAAGCCGTTGTCATAAAACATTGACCAATACTCGTGAAGGATTATTGAAACACCTGAGTTTATATTGAAATTTAGGTGTCAAGTGTGCAGTATCAACTTCAATGAAGTTTTATTATTTTAAAAGTTTGATTTTCTTAAGCTCGTGTGGAAAACGTATTGACCACTTTTAACATACGTGAACAGCATATATGATAGTCGTTCGGTGTATGTTTACTTTAGTATTTGTCTGAAACATGCTATATCAGCCTTTAAATTGTATCACTCATGGCCTCGTGTCAAAAGAGTTTGATGTATGCGCAAATAACATAATAAACGTTCATGTGGTATAGATATCAAACGTAACATATGAATATACGCACAATTTTGCTATTGCTGAAGGCGTTTGTCAAACGTCACAGCCATCTTAAATTATTTGAACGACCGTTATATGTGTAAGAATATTTATACTATTTATTTTTCACACTTTAATTTTTTATTGCTCACGAATTTGTATTTGTCTAAGTAATTGTTTCGAAAAACAGAATCGACATTTTAATGTTCCAGTGTCACCGTGTGTATGTTTCAGTGCAAATAATTAATAAATAAATACGGTACTTCGTATATTTGATATAAATATAAGACCATATGTAATGATATTTGTGCTACATGTCTACTCCGTGTAGTCACAACTGTGACAATTCATATACTATTCGTACAGCAGTTATAACTTTTTCTCCACAGTATAAATGTCAAATTACAGGGGACAGAAAAGATCTACGAAGGTACGCCGGTGCCCACCCCCACGGAAGAATCGGTGTTCGTAAAAATGGGTATTCTTTTTAGACCACCGGAAGAAAGAGACCATTAACTGTTGCTGAGACAACTCGGGGATTACACGAACTATTTATACTTGGTTGAGAGTCTACGATGTGTAGTTTAAAGTTATTGTATGGTTGCTTGAAATATGCATCCTAATGTTCTCTTCGTCAACCTGTTAACGCGATCCTTCAGTCGATTCCGTTCATTGGTTTGTTTTAAATTCCACCAATCTTGCTATACAAATATAATCCACATAATTGTATCGTTATTCAATAGTACAAATGCATGAATTAGTTTGAGTAATATTTCTGTAATGGTCGTATGTTTTGCGTTTAGTCTTAGACCTGTACAACAACAAGATATTGCCAAATACCATATCAATAAGGTTTTGTTTAATATATTGTCATATAGATTATTGTGGCCTTTTTTTTTATTAAACCACAATTTTTCAGCATCGTGATGTACGCATTTTTGTTTTTGTTAATTTATTTATTAATAAGTACTTTTTTACAATGAATTTTAGTTTATTTCGAATATTTTGTATTCGAGTTGTGAATGAATTGTACTTTTTTGCGAAATGTTGTAATAATGAATTTAGTGTATGCAGTCATGATTACATGATCACTTATTTTTGTGTCGTAACATGCAATACGTTTATGATGCTTTCATATATCAATAACTACGTGAAATATAATGTGACATCAATATATTTATACATTCATTGTTTATTTTTTGTGTTGTATCTTTGATGTATTTTTTNAATATTGAAGCTAGCAATTTTATATTTGACATGCATGTGTATCTCATGGAGCTGCACATTTTGAGTGGTGAAGGGTCAAGGTCAAGTTCATCCTTCAAGGTCAAACGTCATATAGGGGGACATTGTGTTTCACAAACACATCTTGTTTTTTTTATAAAACCACAATTTTTCAGCATCGCGATGTACGCATTTCTGTTTTTATACACATGTTAATTTATTTATTAATAAGTACTTTTTTACAATGAATTTTAGTTTATTTCGAATATTTTGTATACGAGTTATGAATGAATTGTACTTTTTTTTGCGAAATGTTGTAATATTAATGTTAAATTATATAAGTAAATTATTTACAATGAATTTTAGTTTATTTCGAATATTTTGTATTCGAGTTGTGAACGAATTATACTTTTTTTGCGAAATGTTGTAATAATGAATTAAGTGTATGCAGTCATGATTCAATAATTAATTATTTTGTCGTAACATGCAATACGTTTATGATACTTTTATATAACACTAACTACGTGATATATAATGTGACATCAATATATTTATACATTCATTGTTTATTTTTTGTGTTGTATCTTTGATGTAATTTTTATTTATATCAAATACTTCATCATTTCGAGAGGACATTCATATGTATTAAATATATTTGTAATAGATAATGTATGCTATTTAAATCAATGTTTGCATGTTGTTCAACTTTAACAGCTGCTGGAATGACGTATAAATGGATTAACAATCTAAACATTGTTAGACACCAAGTACACGGGAAGATCATATTGCATATCAACCGCTTTACGATGCATAAATAGAGCACGTTACACGGAACGTATTTGTTTGTATTTTTGCTGTGTTAGGTGAATCAATCACGTTGTGCTTTTGCAAGAAATCCACCAAATACACGGGAAGATCATATTGCATTTCTACCGCCATATGATGTGTAAATAAAAGCAGGTTACACGGAACATACGTGTTTGTTCGGTGAATGTGGTTCTGTTGTAAGAATGTTTTGTATTATTTAGGTTTAAAATGCTTGACATTTTTTGGTATTGTGCAGGTTATTTTCTGACAACATACACACACACACACAGTGAGGCTCCCGCTAATGCACTGGAGATAACTCTGATTGCAGCTTAATGTTTTCATGGCATGTCACCAATTGTCAATACAATACAATTCAACCAGGATAGTAGAGAACTGATTGATCGGTAGATTCGCAGAAACAGACTGAAAGTGAATAATGCAGTATAATTTCGATTGAAAAACAGTACGCAGTATATTCCGAATAAAAATAACATCTTCAAAGTCCCATAACTCCAGAAAAGACATTGAAGCGTTACATCCTAGTTAATCAAAATCATTAATCAAAACTAGTTCCGATAATTCGAAGTATGATTCGCTGTTTTACAGTTCGAAAGTATTATAGTTTCTAGCATTTGATTTGGTATACTCGACCAAACTAGCACGGATATTTAATGATATGTTATGTTTTTTCCTAATGAAATAAGTTATTTTAAATCGCATACCGCTGAAGTTAATATATATTTACGTGTAAAATTACTTTTCACCAAAACTAGTACGGAAACTAAATGTTTCCATTTTACAAAAATAGCACATACTTTAATGCTTCCCTACCAACAAACCAAAAAGGTAGAATTGCTCTCTGTCCGGTTTGCGATGTGGCTTGCACATCCGCTTCTCATTTGCGTGGCCCGGGTTCAATTACCACTCTCGGCTCATGTGAGTTTTGTTGTTTGTCACCATACCGGACAATTAGGGGTCCCTTCGGTAATCTAGTTTCCACCCACAGCATCACACAAAAATTGAATGTATTTATCAAAACTCTAAATACTAGTTGTTGGGAATTGCATCTGTAATTAAAATTCGTTCCAATTTTCGTGAGTAAGTTAATTAGTTATGTGTGCTAGGACACACTCCGAGTCCTCACATAAAGATGCCCCAGGCGCGGAATGACTTCGTACTGCACAGAACCTTTATTGTTTTATGTACTTATAAATAAAAGAGTGACATTGAAGTTATCAATCAACTAATATTCAATAAACATCATAAATAAACATAAGAACTGTGTTGAAGTAGATGTTGTTAAAACGAAACGCTTATAAAATAAAAGCTTACATCTTAATAATATAAATATAATATAAAACAGTAAAAGAGGACAACAGTTGAACGAAGTCTATACACTGCTGAAGAGTCGGGGTTTGAATCTTAGGGTTGGTCAGATGAAACTAACGTACTTGTGTTAATTACTAACGATACATCAGGGGCTGACAGTATATGGTTATAATAACATGATTGTTATATCCCTAATGCTTTAGTTTAACTACAGTGTATAAACGTTAAATAATGTAAACATTTGTTTTATACTCGTATACTTATCTTGTTTTCTTATACATTTTGACATGCAATTGAATGAAGGCATAATGACGTCACACATTGCTTTATGAATAGCAGCAAATGTTCTACATGTATTTGATCCATAGTTCATTGAATTGTCTTAAATTATAACTAACTATTAAGTATATATTATTTGAAAGAATTAGATAAAGTTATCAAGCTTTAGAAATAACCTCCGTAGTTTACACGTGTAGTAAATGACGTTTTTCCAACGTTGGTACATGTCAGACAAGATTACAAAAAACAACAAATTATCATATATCTCTCAAGAATGTTCCACAGACAAATCATCAACCAGTTAACCGATATAATACCGATATGTTAACCGATATGTTGCTAGTCAAAGAACTAATCTTCGATGATATCGCTGTTGTTGATTCAGAGCCGTTTTCCGAGTTTGACTTACGATCTCTGAATAAATTTTCCTACACGCTTGCGAGTTGTACATTTTTCCTTATATATTTCTGGATATAGCATATAGATGTAATCTCACATAAGTTGCATTTTGACAATACTAAGTCCAAACCTTAGACATGGTCTAGTGTGTAGGCTATTATTGGCATGTGTTACCTTTTTGTAACCGACATGAAGCACGTAAACCCTTTTTTCCCCTTGTATCACAAAACATGCATTCGTCATGATTGACCTTCACAAAAAAAGTGTTGTAAAATTCACACTCATGGCACTGACCGCATTTGTGATGAACTAGAAATAACCGGTTACTATCATTAAACCATTGTTGCGTTTTTGAGAACTGCACGTGGACCTAAATGAGACATTGTCATTGCCAAGCTTAATTTTGATAATCCCTGAGAGAATCATGAGTAGCTCAACATCGCGTCGTTATCGGCAATTAGTTCTCCGGATAATTTAATACGTTTACTAGTCACACATGACGTCACACATGACGTGTTTCGTAATCATCGTTAAAGCTTGTAACTGAAACTTTACCGAGTACAATTGAGCCGCGTTCTGATAAAACGGGTCTTAATGCACGTGCCAGATTAGCCAGTCCACACAGGCCTTATCAGGAACGAAACTTTCCGCTTTTATGTAATTTTTAGTTGAAAGAAGTCTTGTCTAAATAAAAATCCAGTCTAGGCGGAAAGTGCTCATGCATTAAGATCCGTTTTCATAGAGCGCGGCTCAGTTTGTTGTACTTTCAAACCTCGCATACAGGTACTATAACTATGAGGAAAAAATGATTTGATTGTTCCGTCATAAACGGTTATTTATTACAACGGATTCTATCGTTTGTTTTTTAATGTTGACGCAAAATGGACGACAAACCACTCAATTTCACTTTTATCATCATACAAAAACGTCTAAAAAGCAGGTCAGTGCAGGGTTTTGCGTAAATAAGTTTGTTAAACATTTAAATAAAGTGAAACTCCGATGACATCAGTAGCATGCCGACATCTAGAAAAAACAACAATAAGTCTAAATTGATTTAGGCATCTCTAAAATACGGTCTCGGCTGATTACAACTCGAAACATACGAGAAAGCTTCAGCTTGAGCGTTCTAGAATAATACACATAAATGAGCCTCGCTCTGTGAAAAGGGGGTGTAATGCATGTGCGTAAAGTGTCGTCACAGATAAGTCTGTGCAGCCCGCACAGGCTAATCAGGGACGACACTTTCCGCTTATATTGTATTTTTTGTTTAAAGAAATACTCTTCTTGACGAAAATCCAGTTTAGGCGGAAAGAGTCGTCTCTGATTAGCCTGTGCGGACTGCACATGTTAATCTGGGACGACACTTTACGCACATGCATTAACCCCCCTTTTTCACAGAGCAAGGCTCATTTATAAGACCAACCATGCTAATCTGGGATGACACTTTACGCAGATGCATTAAGCCCCGTTTTCCCAGATTGAGGCATATACCATTGTGTAAGCTGCGAGAGGCGGCTGAAAGCCTTGAGGACGGAGTCCTAGCTCAGGCCTGCGGCTCCTACAGACGAGGGAAGGCAACGTGCGGAGATGTGGACGTGCTGGTCACACATCCCGATGGCAAGTCTCACAGGGGACTGTTTGGCAAACTGCTGGCCAAACTGAAGAAAGATGGTATGTGTTGAGTCACTCCGTTCGTTTTTTAATTATCCCCCGCCAAAGGCGGAGGGATATAGAATTGGCGTTGTCCGTCCGTCAGTCACACAATTTGAAATTGGCGTGGGATATCAATTCGACGAGTTTGCTTGTTACATGTACAATTTATATTGATACAGTTATATGTTCAATGTATATCGATAAAATGTAATGCGGGACAAATTGAAGAAAGCTGGTATGTGTTATGGTACTCGTTAAAATAAAATTATATCGATATATTTACAGGGTCATTTAAACATTCTTGTTTTCTAACCAGTGTCGTTAAAGTTAAAACAAAAAAAAAGATAACTTTCCTGACTAAAACGCGATCTGTATTGTGTATTTTTTTCTTTGGAAGGCAGGATTATATATTATAGATGTTTTATGCGAAAGGTCTATATTAAATTCGCATATTAATCATCTCTTTCTTTTTAGAAAATACAAAATAAATAATATACTGAGTACAATGTTTATAAACTACGTTGTTATGATGTTTATGTACGTCCATGTTATGTTTTTTTATTATAAAAATTCCTTCGTGGATCACAATTCATTGCATATTGACGTTTTTAAGCACGAAATTACCGAAACGTGAAAATTATTCAATCTGGAAAACAAGGGATTGCGTTTGAAGCAGACACACAGATGAACCGTCAATCATCTTTTTGTTTTTACAAACACTGTCGTATACTTTCGCTATCTCTGAGAATACGTAATGTTTTCTGACAGCATCATNTTGGATTAAACGAAACGTGGTCTGTCAAAGATAATATGTTTGATATTCATGGTTATACTCATTTCTGTTATTCTCGACCGAAAAGACAGTCCGCTTACAGAGGTTCCGGAGGCGTGTCAGTTTATGTAAAAGATATTCTAATTAATGATGGGCTTATTGAACGTATTTGTCATGATGTTACTGAATGTGTTGTCTTATTATTTAAAGGCTCATTGTTTAAAAATTTAGATGACATTATTTTTGTTTTTGCCTATGTTTCACCTGAATACTCAACTTTTTATGATGGAAACGATAACAATGGTATTGATATTCTATGTACCAAAATAAATAATATTATTGCTGATTTTCCCAATACCGAATTATTTTTGGCAGGCGATCTAAATTCTAGGATCAAAGACTTTAACGATTTTATTCCAGAAGATGATCTGTCATTTATATTTGGGAATGATATTGATTACCCATCTGATAATTTTTCAATTCGAAGAAATTCTAAAGATGAACATTATAATAGTTTTGGTTTATCACTTATAGAATTATGTTGTACATTTGATATCCATATTTTAAATGGTCGTCTTTTTGGTGATAAAGATGGTAATTTTACATGTTTTGCTAATAATGGTGCAAGTGTCGTTGATTATATGATTGCGTCATCAAGTTTATTTAGATATATTTCTGACTTTAAAATCAGTGATAAAGATAATTCTGATCACTTTCCACTAATTTGTCAATTATGTTTTGAATCAACACAAACAAATTATTCAACAAGCAATATTTATGATTCAAATGTGCGTTTATGGCAGAAGTTTATTTGGAAAGATGAATTGAAAGACGATTTTTATAATAAATTTTGCATAAATTTCCGATGTTTTAAAGAAAATCTAAGAAATCGTAATGATCGTACTTTTAGTTCGTATATCTCTGATTTTATTAATGTATTTCAAACTGCTGGGGAAAATATGAAGTCTAATTCTAAATATTTTACTTCTTCCCAGCCTGAATGGTGGGATCATGAATGTAATATTGCTAAAATTGAAAAGTCACGAGCTTTAAGATATTTTAGAATTACAAATGATAGACAAGATCTTATGACATATAAGGCTAAAAAAAGTATTTTCAAATCTATATGTTCAAACAAAAAGGTCATATTATCTGAGAAAAAGCGTAATGATCTAGTTAGTTCCCGGAAAAATTCTAAAATGTTTTGGAAAACTTTAAAAGGAAACCGTAAACATCAAGCAAATAGTATAGATCAAACTCAATGGCAAGATTATTTTAAAAATTTATTCATTAATACAGAAAGCAATTCTCAAGAGCAAGATGACATCAGTCTTGAAAATATCCAATACGATTGTAGTAGTTTAAACGCACCCATTTGTAACCAAGAAATCATTGATAGTATACATCACTTGAAATCTAATCGTTCAGGGGGCCCTGACGGAATTTGTGTTGAAATGTATAAATTTACTATTAATGATATATTGCCTTTTTTAAATCCACTGTTTAATGAAATTTTTGATTCTGGTATTTTTCCTGAAAATTGGAGCGAGAGTATAATTACTCCACTGCACAAAAAAGGATCTATTAACGATCCTAATAATTACCGTGGTATCTCACTTATAGACTCTATATGTAAAATCTTTTGTCATATATTAAGTAATAGATTGACCATATGGTGTGATACTTTTGGTGTTATAGATGAGTCACAAGCAGGGTTTAGAAAACAATATACAACATCAGATAACATTTTTACATTAATGGCGCTCTGTCAAAAATATTTATCTAAGAAAAAAGGTCGTTTTTATTGTATTTTTGTAGATTTTGCAAAAGCATTCGACAGCATACAACATCAAAAACTGTGGAATGCTTTTGCAAGAAAAAATGTTAATGGTAAATTTTTGGTTATTCTTCAATCGATGTATAGCAAGTTAAAATCATGCGTTAAGGTTAATAACAGGTTGACGGAATTTTTCCCATGTAATATTGGTACCAGGCAGGGCTGTATGGCCAGTCCCATAATTTTTTCTATTTTCATAAATGACTTAGTTACATATCTGCACTCAAAATGTGATCATGGTATATATGTCTCTGAAGATATAAATGAGTTAATTGCTTTAATGTTTGCTGACGATGTTTCCAGTTTCTCTGATACCATCATACGTCTGCAAAGGCAAATTAATTTAATTGAAACATTCTGTAAATCTGTTGATATGAAAATCAATCTTGATAAAACAAAAATCATCGTATTTAGAAATGGCGGTGTTGTTAAACAAATTGAAAAATGGACATATTGTGGAGAAAACATTGATATTGTCTCATCTTATAAATATCTTGGTGTTTATTTAACGCCAAAACTTCTTTGGTCAAAAACTCAAGAAATGTTAGCATTGCAAAGTATAAAATCAATTGCTTGTATATTTCGATATCAACGTAAATTTGGTCATTTAAGTTCTGTAGATATTTTTAAAGTTTTTGATGCCATGATTAAACCTATACTTTGTTACGGGTCCGAAATATGGGGCTATTCATATGTAGATAAAATTGAAAAAGTACAAATACAATTTTGTAAACAATATTGTAATTTACCGCAAAACACACCTGATATCTTAGCTTTAGGAGAATGTGGTAGACTTCCTTTATGTATAACATATATGTCAAATTGCATCAAGTTCTGGTTGAAAATCACCCGTATGGAAAATCATAGATACCCGAACCAGTGTTATAAAATGTTAAAAGATTTAGATGATGCAGGTAGAAGGACATGGGCTAGTCATATCAGAGAATTACTATTTAGTTATGGATTTGGTTATGTTTGGTTTGCTCAAGGTGTTGGGCATGAAGACAATTTTATACATCTGTTCAAAACACGATTACAAGATTGTTATTTTCAAGTATGGAAATCAAAAATTGATAATTCTCCTAAAGCATTGCATTATAGATTTTTTTAAACTGATTTGTACTGTGAACCATATCTGAATATAAATTTGTCTTTTGTTTTAAGGAAAACTTTGTCAAGTTTTCGTTGCTCAGCGCATGATCTCATGATTGAAAAAGGTCGACATTTATCAATAGATAGACATTTAAGATTTTGTCCATTATGTGTTAAAAATAATATAAGCGTAGTTGAAGATGAATATCATTTCTTTTTTGAATGTAATGAATACGAAACATTTAGGCAAACATTCTTCAAACCTGACTGGTTAAGAAACCGATCTCATCAAATGTTTTATGCTATCTTATGCTTAAAAGATGAACATAATATAATAAAGATTGCTAAGTTTTTGCATAAGTCGTTTGTGAGAAGAAACGAAATTTTAAACATACATACTTGAATATATTGTTGTAATGCTCTATCTAACATTTTAATCATGTGTATCATTTCAGAAACTTTTTTCTTTTTTGCTTAAATGTTCTAAAATGTATGATCATATGATTATGTATCACTCTGTCTGATATATTTCGTAAATGCTGTATTTTGGGCCGGTGGCCTATATTACTTAATAAACATGTCTATGTCTAAGTCATTTAATTAAATATAAACATGAGTAGTCTATACTTTGTGATTTTGTAAATAGCAATATATGTTGCAGAACTTGTGCATGTTATCTTGCTTCTTACTTATTAAGGGCTCATTTGTATTTTTTTGTATAGATTAAATCATTCTCACAATAATTGTTTTACTCGCATATTGCGAATGTATTGTTTCGAGAAAGAAAACATTCACTCAATTAACACAGTTAAATAGTCTAAACAAATACCAGAATCTCAAAAAATCCAGAATATGTACAATGAATATTGTCAACAATACGTTTAAATAATTTAAGTAATGAATTCCATTCTTAATCATAGATAAATATTTATTTATTTATTCGTTTTTTTTTATGTTGCGTTCGTTCCTTAATTATTTCATTTTTTTTTTCTTTGAATGATTTTTTATTTTTTATTAGTTTATTATTTTTTCTATTGCACAATATTACAAATCGTTAAACAGCGCTGAATCTGCCACTCGTATTCCGTTTCGATAAAGTACACTTTTACTACATGTCTATAATCGAAACTCTGCGTTAACCAATCGGACCGCTAGAGCAGTTAATCCTATCTGCATACGTCATACATTCGCTACTACAGCTATCATATCGCAAGTGTAGTTGATCCATTAAACAGTAGCGTAGAAACGAGAAAACCACGTGCGCGCATGTATTAATAGATACACATAATGTAGTATATAAGACGCGATGTTTGGATTGTTCAATAGTTTTTAAATTGACTGTGACTGACGAACAAATATTCGTAACGGGAAATTGTAAACGTATAACTTGAAAGTAATAGGACACACAGTTGAATCACCGTTTCAGAAGATATTTGTCGAGCATACAGATAAAACGTATATGGGGGATTTTTCTACAGAAGTTTACAACAGTTACCAACACAGTTCCGACGAGGATTCCGACAACTTTAACGACATGGGCCGAATTTGTAAGAATTTTCAGAAAAGGAGAATGGCATTGGCTGACATTTTTGATAACGTTGAAGCCCACGAGAAGGTAAAACGACTGTCTTCCATGGAAGATTTCAACTTAATGGAAGAAATTAACACCGGCTTGCATAGACGACGTTGTGCGGTTCATGACATTTTCGAGAAATTAACCGAAGACGAAGTATCCGAAGTTTTCAGGTGTTTCGATGAACATGTTAGCGAACAATCTGACACTGTTGAGGATGATGTAATGAGGACGGATTTTATGCACGTATTGAGATGCCGACGCGGTGCCAAATGTGATATCTTCAGCGAAATTCCAGAAAATGAACAAAATTAAGTGCTAGCCAAATGTGAAGGTGGTGACAAAATGAGGTCATCAAGGAGAGGTGCCGTCGCAAACATTTTTGACGGGGTGAATGACGAAGAAAAGACTGACTTTCTGTTGCACTATAACGTTTTATTGGAGGAATCAAGACCGGAATGTGTTTAATAATTAAAATTTGACAATCATAAGGATGTGTTTATTTATTTACCTTATATTTACATGGAACTAATGGGATATTTTATTAATCATAAGATTTCTTAAAGACTAGCATTTTAATCCAATAACTTGCCATTTATTGCTCAAGTTTGTTAAGTGTTTGTTGAGTGGTTGCACAATCCATATTTTTAATTTGTACTTGTTATATATATTGTGTTTAGAATAATTATGATTTTTATACCTTATACTTATTTTAGACACATCCGTTGCTAATAATTGCCAGAGATCTTGCCTTACGTGTCATTATATTATGTAGATATGTGACGTCCGTGTATTATACATGACCATGTTAGTGTGTACCTCTTGTCACATTTATTACATGCCCAATGTCAAATTATAATTGACAATCGTAAAATATCAGTAGACACTGTTTTTTGGGTGTCTGATGTGGTATTAATTGTCATTATTTCGTGCGTAAATCCATATTCAGCACGTTAGTGCAAGTATATTCCAGCTACATTGATGTGTATATTCTGTATTTCTTCTTTGTTATGTTTTAATAAAAAAATATGACAAAATGATATGTCTTTTGGATTGTCCATATGCTTGCGTTGATATAACATTCACTTCTTTAACGTATGAGTCTTGAATAATTTATAACGGTATTATTCTTAACGGACATGATTTTAATAGATAGTTTTATAGTTTATAGTTTATTTCAACATACATTAGGCTTTAAGCCCATGAGTTCACACATATAACAACACAATATATTCACAGATGGTCAATGACGTGCAGATTTTTTAACAAAACCTATATCAAAATATTTATACAACAAATTTGTATACACTTTATCGTATTAATTATTTTTGTTTATACAAAGTAGATAAATAGATGAAAATAAATGGAGAGAAACTATTGATAATATAAATCAGCTCTCAATTTAAAAGCTTTAAAAACAAAAAAGATAATGGAGCACATTCCGATGCATGTAAATCATACTTTAACTCACAAAAACAAGTGATACAATAAACTAGCGTGATTATTGAAAATCGCCACTAGCCAGAACGTACAAAATAAAATACTGTTAGTAGATTGTGACAAATTATTTGGACTGTAAACTTAAAAATAGTCTTAAGTGGTCTCTGTAAGTTTAGCTTACCAGTTTATAATTCGGTATGGTCACTTTAAGTAGACGAATACCTTCCGAACATTTTTCACGAAGAGTGTTGTATTTAAACAAACAAGAAATTAAACTTCATTCGTAAACACTTTCAGAAAGTATGCATTCGAGTCGCGCTTTGTGAAAAGGGGTTTAATGCATGTGCGTAAAGTGTCGTCCTAGGAACGACACTTTTCGCTTTTAATGAATTTTTCGTTTTAAGGAAGACTCGTCTTAGCAAAAATCAAGTTTAAGCGGAAAGTGTCGTCCCTGATAAGCCTGTGCAGACTGCGCAGGCTTATCTAGGACGACACTTTACGCACATGCATTAAATCCCCTTTTCACAGAGCGAGGCTCATATATCATCGCTTACTTCTCAACAATTCAAGTCAAAGAAAAAAAAAAAATTCTCTTTCTTACTTCTCTCCTTTCTTTCGGAACATTAACCAGCTTGTGGGCGGGTATGACTGGAATATTAATACATGTCACTTCCGATAGTGATCTTGTAGATTCATTATGTCGGCGTGAATCACACGCTGATGCGTCTTGGTATATTCCACAAATAAAACGTACGTGTTCATACATTGTATACCTGGAACAAACGTTTCTTGCTTGCCATAGATAAAATATTTACGACCCTTTGTTGCGCGATAAAGGACGTTAAGAGGGCGGTTGAAAGATCGATATGAGAATTACATTACTATGTCAGATGTTTTGTGTTACGTTGGCCATGATAAATGATATCTTAAAAAAAAGTATACAGTTTACTATTTTATTTACGTAATAATTGTTAAATGTAAATGCTGTTCTGTTCAGTGTGTTATGTGTACACAAGATATAGCTCTAATCTCGGATCGACTACATTTTTCCTTGGATTTACCGCGTAATTTGATTATTTAATACATGACCGTATGCATATTGAACGATATTAAACCTTGTTTGACGCAAATGAAATGTGATTTGAATATATATTGATTTTGAATAATTGTTGCGCAAGCTAGAATTTTAATCGGTTAAAAATGTTAATTGATATATCCATGAAGTAGGTCATTTGTGTGTGAATTACGTCGCCTTGCTATTTTAATATATTTTATAGATGGACCATATTTCGTTGTATATAATAACTTTGAAACCTATCCCCAATTGTTTTAATAAGTGTCCTACACTAACGACACTAATACTCTAAAATTATGTGTGTAGTATTCGATGTACGCATCACGTTTAACGGTTTAGGCATTCACGTTTTCATTGTATGTCTGCATAGGTACATTTGATCAAAACCCGCGTTTGGTTTTTGATTTATTCCCGAGTAAGTGCGAATTTGGCAAGCCCTCAAATCCGCTAAAACCCCAATCGTTTTGCATTGACCGTTCCAAGTCGACGAGCCCAGTTTAAATCGTGCGTATTCCGAAGTTTATGAGGTCTTTCCGCGTCTGAGGCTGCATTATGTTTGGACTCGGGGTGTGTCTCAGCACTTCTACCTAATAAACTTACCGGACTGACGATAGTCGGGACAAATTTTGAATAATAGCTGCACTATCCAGCTATTTGTAGTTGNTGTTCTTATACATATATTATATAGAAGATGCTAACTTATTCATTGAACTAAGTATGTTGCTCAAATATTTTATTGTCTATTTGTATAATAATGATCACGTTATATTTTACACTGTTGTTAAGGTGACTTATAGGCCTATTAGGCCGGGTGTTCTTGTATGCATTGTATATATGTCTGTTTATCTCCTGTACGTAAACACATGCCACTATAATAAAAGATTATCTATCTATCATAGCTATACTGACTTCCTGCATTGAAGCGGAAAATGAAACGACAGCTCTGTGGATAACCGTTTCATAATATCCTTAAATAATGACATATAAGTACTGTTTCATTCCCCTCTTCATAGTGTCATTAACATTTAACATGCAATGTTTAGCGACTGTATAGTACGAGTTAGTTTAAATACAGTCTAACCTATCCGTGCTTGGTTGTAGACTGCTCCTCGACCAACATGATCAGCATGGATGCCGCCGTCTTAGAATGTTTCGGCCCTTTTAATTCCATGAACATTCTGATAATGGTGGGCCCACAGTGGTGATCAGTCACTGCGTGTTGGTTGATTGCCTCCAGCTCTTCTTCGCTCGCATCATCCACAGTCAGCTTGATGCCCGTTCAGCTGCTTGGCTCAGTCTTTGGATAGCCAATCGTCTCTCACTGCCAGTAGTTCCTAATGCTGTCATCAGCCTGTGCACGGACTGGGAACAGAACCCTATAACGTCAACTTCCACGGGAAATAGCCAAGTACGCAATCCTTGTTGCTTGCACAGATCAATGAGTTCTGTGTACTTTGCCTTCTTCCGCTCGTAGGCCTCTTCACATCTTGCCTCCCATGGTACTGTCAGCTCTATGGTGACGAGCTTCTTTCCTGTCTCTGACCACAGAAAAATATCTGGTCGTAGTGTTGTCTGAACCACGTTTGGGAAAACAAGCCTTCTTCCAAGGTCAACTTCCATCTTTCAGTCTCTCGAGCCATCAAGAATTGATGCTTTTGTTGGTTTCTGTGTCTTCTGGGTCGTACCCGATTTGACGAAAGCGATGTGCCCATGGCGGGGGTAATTACCATGTTCCTTCTTCCGTTCCTTCTCAAGCCAGTCAGCGAACTCTCTGAGGACCAAGTCGTGCCTACCTCTATATATTCCCTGTGTCAGTGCTGTAGTACAAGATGGCAGAACATGCTCTATGGTGCCTACTCTGTCACACATGCTGCATTTCGGCTCTGCTGTGAGTCCCCATCGGCATAAGTTCGCTGCTTTAATGGATGTGCGTAATATGTCGTCGCAGATTAGCCTGTGCAGTCCGAACAGCTAATAAGGGACAACACTTTCCGCCTTTATGATATTTTTCGTTTAAAGAAAGTCCCTTAGCAAAAATCTAGTGTAAACGGAAAGTGTCGTCATGCACAGCTAATATGGGACGACACTTAATGCACATGCATTCAACCCCCTTTTCACAGAGCGCGGCTAATATGTATTTGTTTAACCGATATTTTTATCAATTTTATGCATTACAATTTTTCAACCGAGTGCGTAATAGTTTTTTTTTACATTACTCTTAGGTATAGCACTGACGCATACATTTTATGAAAATATTGTCCAAAACCATGCTGAATGGATTTCAAAACATAGCAAAGCCTCAGGGAAATTAGCAATTAACCTACATCTCTTGTTTAAAACAATTACAAAACCTTGCTTGACGCAAATGAAATGTGATTTGAATATAATTTGATTTTGAATAATTGTTGCGCAAGCTAGAATTTTAATCGGTTAAAAATGTAAATTGATATATCCATGAAGTAGGTCATTTGTTTGTGAATTACGTCCCCTTGATATTTTTATATCTTTTATAGATGGACCATATTTCTGTGTATATAATAACTTTGAAACCTATCCCCAATTGTTTTAATAGGTGTCCTACACTTACGACACTAATACTCTAAAATTATGTGTACAGAATTCGATGTACGCATCACGTTAAACGGTTTAGGCATTCACGTTTTCATTGAATGTCTGCATATGTACATTTGATCAAAACGCGCGTTTGGTTTTTGATTAATTCCCGAGTAAGTGCGAGTTTGGCAAGCCCTCAAATCCGCTAAAACCCCAATCGTTTTGCATTGAACGTTAAAAGTCGACGAGCCTAGTTTAAATCGTGTGTATTCCGAAAATTATGAGGTCTTTCCGCGTCTGAGGCTGCATTATGTTTGGACTCGGGGTGTGTCTCAGCACTTCTACCTAATAAACTTACCGGACTCACGATAGTCGGGACAAATTTTGAATAATAGCTGCACTATCCAGCTATTTGTAGTTGTAACTTTAAGACTTTAAATGTGTGTGTAGTCTTGTGATGTGGAGGGGAAGCCAGAGTACCCGGAAGAAACCCCACCTTTAAGGTATTGTGACCACCAACCAATCTCACATGCTTCGGGGAACGGGGATTGAACACGGGTCACCTAGGTGAGAAACACCAAACACTGCGCTAACCGGGTAGCTAGTTGTAATCGTTTTATGTTTATAGATTGGTGTCCTGTTATACAAGTGTTGGATTTAATTAGAATTTTTCTCCTGATAGAGTTTATGGTGGTTCCTTGTTTCCTAAATTATCGACAATTTTGCGCAATTACCCTTATCGCATATAATATAACTTTTCATGAATGTATAGAACAAACACGAAACAAAAGCCTTAAAAAATACTCAAACCACATAATACACGAAACTGCGTGTGTATCATGTGAGTTTGTGATTTTATCACGCATTATACACAATAGTTATTACATGCCGAACAGCTACCGGGCATATGCGAATGAAATCATCAAATGATTATCCTTTATATCAAAGTCATCATCGGACCACAAAAACGTCAGCACATGCGCCAATCCAATGGTGCGTGGACGGAAAAAATATGGAGTGCAATACTTTCGTTAAACCATCAGTTATGGCATTTACTTCAATCACTTAGTCGGATATTGTAATTAAAGGACAACAGAGAACAAATCAAAATGTGTGTGTTGATTTAATCGTAAACAGCTTAACATTACATCACTCGATTCCTTCTCATTCTATCGGTGATGTAATTTACCTCATTTATCAGGTATTAAAGAGACTTCGTCACAGATTGACGAAATGACACAGATGAAAAATAGTATATCAATTTCACGAAATCAATGTAACTTCTTCATAGACATCCTTGAAATAGCGTCGTTAACGCATTAACACATTATCAAAGTTCCACAGTCTCTGGTTATTATTATATATAATAATTGGAGGTCAACATTCATGTGTTGTTATTGTTATTGATGATGGCGTTGTCATGTTAACTGAGGGACCTGTTAATGATCAGAAACAAGAGATGACAAATAGATACAAAGCAGATGGCCTCGATATTGTGTGTCGTCAACGATGTCAACATCGATGGTCCGTGTTTGCCTTGTTTACGAAATTAAAGAACACATCAATTGATAACTTAGTCACTGCGTGGATTGCTCTTTCAAATAAATTAAACTTGTTTATTGTTAACCACACTTTTACTTTGTTTAAGTTAGTTAGTGTTGATTGTTCGTTCGATCCGTCAACTTTACCGTGTTCACTTTGCAGTGTTTTACTGTTTTCTGTCCACTACATATAATTGTTTAAGAGTTATTTTAATACAATGTCGCGGGTTTGACGTTATGATTTTCGTCACTGGAAAACGATTTACCAGGTTGATTTTGCTGGAAGTGAGTGTTTTATTAAAACTAATTGTGTTTTTCTCCGCGATACTTTTTTACCATTCAAGTCAAGTGTGCCGTTTGATGCTCGTATTTTCGCTACTGTCGTATGGGTTCATCGCGTTTAAGCAACCTCGCATGCAGACGTTTAGTAAAAATATGAGTTTCGACGCAGAGATATTTCACATAAGACAACTGATAAACATATTCCTGTTTCTTATGTATTTTCGATATTATAAGTTTGTAATCTTTATTGCAATGTAGTGTAGCCGTTTAAAAGTGTGTTATTACTTATATAGAATAAAGGCGACCAGCTTGCATCTTATAGAATTGTTGAGCAAAGTGTTGTTCTTCACAGACTAGCGTTGGTCAACGCTTTAATGTCACACCTGCATTTAGGAACCAATAATAATAGTAAAACATGAACAACGCAGCCAATTTAATAGATGGAATTTATCCGTGATAGGTTTTGTATTTCTATGTTAATTAAATACAAATAAATAAGAAATGCCATGGTCTATAGAACAGTGTTGTATCATAACTTCTGGTGAAAAGAATCGAAAAAATATACTTAATACAACATTATCAATGACTGTAATTATCCATTACACACATTGATTTCGACACAGAAACTTTAAAATAATTATGTTGTCCAAAAATTGCATGCCATTTTCGCATACATATTGCTCTATATTGTCTAAATCTTGACCTTAATGATTATTGTTTGAATATCAGCAGTGGGTTTTCAAAATCTTGCATTCATTCGTTTTGAAAAAGATCGACATTGCCTTTTTAAAAAAGTTCCTTATTCAATTGTGAAAAATCTGATAATAAATTATATACATTTTCTATTGTTTAAACGAGCTTTACGTAACATGAGCCTTATTGGCAATAATAATATAGACGCCATGGCCTTTTATTGGGTGTGCGCAATACTTGATTGCAAATCACTCGCGTTGACCTTTGCATACTCTCGACGACTACCCACGTTTGATATTCTTCTTTTCTTCTCGTCAGGGCCACACATTAATATATGTTTGTTTCCCCTTCTCGATCCATGCAAAATAGGCCTGGATATGTGGGTAGGGAAATTCTTGTTTCACCATTAACATTTTGTACTTGAAGATTCACTGTACTTTAACTGAATGTGTATAAGATCTAATGCTTAAGCATAACGTACATGTTCTAACGACCAGATGTAAAATGGTTAAATTGTACAATTTATCACTGGACAAATCTGACATTTCATAATGAATTTATAACTATCCTTTTCACGAATAAACTAGAAATCTGACTGATATATGCATTAATCATTTATATGTTGTAGAATCGACATGGCAAATAACCCCCTAAAAATATATCCGAATGTTAAGCGTATTCTCACTTGCATGATGTTGTTTTAAACCAGTATCATTTCGGATGATAAGTCACTTGTTTAACTGATAGACCGGAATTAGATTCCTCACACTTTTTCAAACTAACGACGATTTTTTCTGAAACTGTAGGAGAGTTAACCATTTATAAAACTAGCTCAGATAAAGTTTTAAGTGACATTGTTTAATGAATTTAATTTCCATGACTTTTGTTTAAGCTTTTGGTATTTCCTTATTAACAAGCCTTCATAAATTGTCCTTCTAGTAAACAAGCCGAGTGTTGTTCCTTCTAAACAGTTAACCTGACACACTTCTTTCACGCCCAACCTTTGATTTGCATAGGCCCTATCTCATGTAATACAGGTGGCACAGTTAGTATTATCATACACGTGTATATGTAATCAACCTAAGTCAATCTCACGTCGATGCCAAGTGAGTACTACTAACAAAGTCTGAGTGTCAGGAATGCAATTTAACGTACGATAACCTTCATCATATGTCATAAGTACTTCTTCTCACCGGAGTGTAAAGTATACTAACGATACTGTAATGATAGTATCTTTCAACCGCCTTTTGAACGCTTATTATCAGGTATGCTTCACACATTTCAGTGTATTGTAGCTTTCGGTATTTCTTAGTCATCGAAGATATGACATAGTTGACCGCATTCACAGTATGCAGGTGGGCAAAGATAAGACATGTTAAACCTCCCTCATTATCGACGCTAGACATGACGAATATGTAAATACATAGAAATACGAGTAAACTGTCACTTGATAGGTTTTATTGTCATTTAATAATAGGGTGAGGGTTAAGCCGGTATACATGTACACACCGAACGTTTTGACGTAATTGTCAATTGTGATATCAGTAAACCATACTTTATGTGATTTCACAACTATTTTAGTGGGTTTTTTATGTGTGTAAGCGTTAAATGACTAATGCCCCATATCAACTTAAGTCATAAGAATATTGTACATGTGTTAGATAGAGGAGAAATGTTCAAATGTTTGTGATTATATCGAAGTGATGGTCATAAAGTTTGGTTTAAAACGAATGAAGCCACTGTATTTGATGTTAACAATATACCATTATTGAAAGAATACAACAACGCGTGTTTTATATCAGTAATTGTGATTCAAAGTGCAAAATTTAAAACAGTCGATACATATAAGCCACATACATCAACTGCATTCATTTCGTTTTCCTTTCTGTGAGCTTGTTGCTTGTTGCACATTCCTGTATTTTAAATGAGTATCGCATCACGTGTTATGTCGAGATTTAATGATCACGCAAAATATTGTTATACTTCTTTCGAAATAAATGTTACATGGCACCACTTTAATACCTCGCATTAATGGCTTTCTATTAGATACATTTAGTGGTAAAGGCAATTAAATCCAATTCACAAATCACTTACGTAAACACGACAAAAGTGTACGCACATGTATGCAAAGGTCGATATATTCCTACCTCTGATTCAAGTTTGGCATTGTCATTTGTGCGAATGTATTTATTTGACCTTGCAACTAATAATAACCGTAGGATATTTTTTAAATTATATATTGCTTTGTTATGTTAAAAAAGTGCACGCACCTATTTCCAATGGGGTCTTTTGTTTTGTCTAAACACACAGCAGGCGAATGAGACTATTCAAAGAGTCCGGGTACGATAGCCGTGCTATTTTAGAAGAGATTCTTTGGTTTTGTTACAAGCTCGATGTAAAGCTCTGAACCAAGCGAAATCTTCCTGTTGTTTTTTTACCAGTTCATATCTAGTGTAAGCGTTTCTGAAATTTCCCGGACCCGGCCGGGCGTTAAACCGGGAACCTGGAAATTGGTAGCCCAGAGTGGTGTACCACCCCACCTCTCCGCCGCACCGTTAATGGTCTAAGTATCGTTAGTCTGTGCACTTTACAGCTTTCTTCGTGTGAGATTAGGTTAATGATCGCCGCGATATAGCTTGAATATAAACGGAAGATACAAACATCAAAAGAAACAAACATTATATATTGTGCAGGATTTTTGACGGATGACCTTGTCACGGCGGAAGATAACGGCAGTCAGAAGAAATACCTTGGCGTTTGAAAATTGCCAGGAGAGGACAGCAAGGTATGCCGTGACTTTCAACATATCGTAATTTAAGACAGCAACGTGATGAATATTCGTTTCTGTCAAACATTTAATGAATAATGATTATATTACTGTATGTTTCTTTGCTCGTAATTTTGGTCTTGTAAACAGTGCTGGTCACTTAAAGCTTTCGCAAATCAGTAATTGTCTCATGAAACTGTAACTTTTAAAGATAAAACAAGAAAAAGGATATGTATACCTCTACATTTCATACAGTTCTTTAGCGTGGGTTATCTATTATTAGTCTACATGAAGAACTACCAAGGTGTTTTCGCAAAACAATGAAAGCATAGGGTATACTTTGATGCTCTCGCCTATTAACAAACTAGTATAGCTTGGTTTTTCAAAAAAGGTGCCAGATTGATCGGGGGTGGGGGAACAAAACAATTGAGAGTATCCAATTCATCACACCAATCGCTTGCGCTATTGGTCAATTTGTTGAGAGCTTTGCTCGGAACCAGTCAAATCACAGAGGCTTTGATTTCTGTGAAATGGTTATGGTTCCAGTAATATACCCACAAATAAAAATGAAGAAGACATACCATACCATGTGGGCGCTGAAAATGGGTATGAGTATTAAATGTGTTAATTATAACACCCTTTGTTATGGCGACGTTATTTTAATCACTCGATATATCATCAGTAAACGGTTATGCTATTATTATTTTCTTCGTATTGTCACCGTATGCATTCCTGGAACTAGTATTATTGGCGCTGAAAATGGCGTTGAGTATTAATACGTTAAGTATACCTGATGTTGCTATGACGAAGTTCTTGTAATCATTCGATAAACCTTCCTTATAATTACCTTATAAGGAAGGTTTATCGAATGATTATTATTATTGACGTTTCTTCATATCTTCACCCCATCCATTCGTATGACTAGTGTTTCATTGTTCTCATACAGCTGTGTCTCTGAGATATTAGCGAAGATTTGCGACTGAATATAAATTAGTAAACAGCAAAATACGGCATTGCATACTATTGACATTCATGACATGCGTGGGTTGGCTTTGATCAAGAAATATTGTAGAAATCTGAGTCTTGTATAGTTTCGTATTCTCATAAAAAGAAATTGATATTGAACAAATATATAAATTATTTAGACATCCCGCATTTACATGATGCAATTGATTTACTACGTCAAAACTTTTGGTATTCTTGATTTTTTTTTGCGTTCGTAATATNAGACTACGGCGTGTGCACCTAGCTACGGTGCAGAACGAGGCATACATACTATGAAATCCCCATCCCCCAAAAAAAGGATGGTTCATTCACAGTTATATACCCCGTACTTACATATCATATTTCTGAAAATCTAATTATTGTAACTCGACAGTAAGTAGAAGCATTAGCAGCAGCAGCAGTAGTAGACACTCTTATAAATAATTACTTGTCCGCTTGCACAAATGTTTCACTTTCAACAGTTTTGAAACATTTATCATTGTCAAAATAGGGCTATTCATGTGTCAAAATAGAGCTTTATTTGAGCACGGTTCACTGTATAGCCTTTATTAAAAACAATCTGATGATTTAAGTCGTAAAGTTACTCGCGCATGTAAGATACACGTTAAACTAATGAATACAGAGACGATGTTTTCATGATTGACTTTCATTCATAATGCAGGGATGTAAACCATTTTGTGACGTTACATACTAATGCGTCTTTGGTAGACAATGTGATTATTAGCGCGTGTAAAATGACACTTTTCTATTGGTGTTTCACTTTATTACATCAACATGCGGCTTTATTGAATCTCAAAGTAGTGCGCAAATCCTTTTATATCAAAGTGCTATCATAGCCACGTCATGTAGGAAAGTTATTGTAATCTATTTTACACACATAGGATTTACTTTAATAACATTTTAAAACTGTTATTTAAAAAAAAATCTAAAACATTTCACCACACTTAATCGAGGCTTAAAACCAACCCATCAAGACCTAGTTTATCTTTTGGTTCTTCAACGCTTATCCTACGCTACCGATGTCGCTGTCACCCCAAAATCCCTCAGCACTTGTATTTACGTAAGCCGTTGTCAAAAAAACATTGACTATTTCGTGTGAAGAAATCACCTGGGTTTTTTAAATTTTAAAGGTTGATTGTCTTAAGCTCATGTGAAAAACGTATTGACCGTTTGTTACGTACGTGAATAGCATGTATAATGGTCGTTTGGTCTATGTAAACGTTAGTACTGGTGTCAAACATGCTATATCAGCATTGAAATTGTATCACTCCTAGCCTCGTTTTAAACTAGTTTGATGTATGCGCAAATAACATAATACACGTTCATGTGGTATAGAAATCATACGTTACGTATGAATCTACGTCAATTGTCATAACACACGAATTTGCTATTGCTGAACGCGTTTGGCAAACGTCACAGCCTTTTTAAAGTATTTGTACGACTGTATATATGTGTAACAATATATATACTATTCTATTTTTCACACTTTAATTTTGTATTACTCAGGAATTTGGATTTGCCTAAGTTATTGTTGCGAAAAACAGAATCGACCTTTTTAGGTATCAGTGCGTATAGATAATAAGTAAATAAATATGCGTATTAAAATATATATTACGACCGTGTGTAAAAATGTTTATGATTTGTACCGGTAGTCACATTCGCATATATACTATTCACACAGCAGTTTGGTTAACTTTTACTCCACAGTTTACATGTCCAATTACAGGGGACAGAAAAGGTCTACGAAGGTACGCCAGTGTCAACCCCCACGTAAGAATCGGTTTTCGTAAAAATGGGCATCCCTTTTAGACCACCCGAAGAAAGGGACCATTAACTGTTTGCTGAGACAACTCGGGGATTAAACGAACTATTCATACGTTGTTGTAAGCCTACGATGTGTAGTTTTAAGTTATTGGCTGTTTGCTCGATATTGTATCCTTATTGTTTTCTTCGTCAACCTTTAAACGCGAACCTTCATTCGATTACTTTGAGTGGTTTGTTTTAAATTTCACCAATCTTGATATTTAAATTAACCAATATACTTTTATCGTTCATCAATATGCAAGATGAATTAGTTTTAGTAAAATGTCTACATTAGAGGCATTTAGACCTGTTTTAAACAAGATCGTGATCAATACCCTATCAACAAGATTTTGTAAACAATATTATCATATACTGAAACTTGCTAATTTGATGAAACGCCTATTTATATTATTATATTCAATGGCGTTGTACAAAACATATAAATATACATACAATNTTCTCCAACCACGTCACCAACCTAATTTCTATTTATCGTGTCACATTTACCGTTAAAACATTTTATCAAACACAAATGCTTAATTGACATAACAAAATGATTATTTTGATCGGGCCTCCTACATGTACGCAACGTGCCTAACGACCAAATAAATACCGATTATGTCAGGTAAACAATAGTTCCACATTAAACCGTTTCTACATCTACTACATCTACGTGGTTTCATCAAACTGTCATGGATTGACATTTCTTTGACGGTGCGCAAGGCAAGTATATATTAAAGTAAAGAGTAAAGCTACAATAGTAAAGGTAGAAAAAAGATATATAAAAGTAAGAAAGTGTAGTAGTGACCCCAGTTACTTTTTACATCCATCAGGGCAAGACCAATTTAGCTTCCGTGACGGTACCAGGGCACAAGTCCCCGCCAACATAGCTCTAGTTCGTCATTTGAATGCTTAATTCGTAACTGGGAGGGTTTCCCCTTAGAAGGTTAGGCCGGAAAGCCCACTCTTGAAGGATGCCAGAGAGGGGGCCTCAGCAACGGATGCTGGTAGATCGTTTCTTTTAATACTTTCCTATTAAAATATTAGAAGAATTAAAAACGAATCGAGAATGTGATATTTGTATTGTTGGAAATAATAATAATAAAAAATGCAACAGCAAAACAAAAAACTTAATGTTATTCGAACATTCAATTGAACAAAATGGCGTGCACATTCAGTCTAAGTCAACCGTTATAAATAAAATTCAGCCAGACATCAAACAAATAATCGAAAAATAATTATAATTACACGTAGCACATTATTAGGATAATTAAATTATCGATTGCAGCTGAAACTGTGCTGTAGATTTATGATTAGATTGATGGCATTATTTAAGCTTTGACAGAAGTCCTAAAAAAACTAAATTTAGGCTTAGCATAAACGACACGCTTACCTGAATCATCAATGACAACTTTAATCCAATGTGTTTAACAATAAAGTAACAACTATATGCACTTCCATTGTCTGTTCTTCGTGTTATGTATGACAAACACATTACACACAATCCGAAAAACGTTTTGGATTCGTTCGCTGTTTAAAAAAAGTTTACTGTTAAAAAATCTACCACGTCCATTATGTATTGTTGTCCCAAAATGTTTCGTCACCGAAATGACGTCACACGGGATACGTCATACATTGCGTAAGCAAGTGAATAAAAATAAAAATACGGAAAGCTGGTTCGGTAATATATTTTAAAGAAGACATAAAAAGGATGATATGTAATATACACGATAACATTAAAAAGAAACGGTTTAATGTTTTAATGATAAAAAGTAGTCCGTCACCGGAGAGTGACTGACGGATATTCGATGTCACGTGGTCAACTAGCCTTATAACTTTCGGGTTATTAGGTTACCTGGTTATCAGGCTGATTTAAAGGCATGTGACAGGATAAATTTACTTACACGCTTTCCATGTGTACATTTTCCTTTCTATATGTCTGGAGATAACATCATGTAGGTGTAATCCCACATAAGTTGCATTTGGACAATACGAACTCCAAACCTTAGACAGTGTTTCATGTATAGGCTATTATTGGTATTTGTTATGTTTTTGTAACCGACATGAAGCACGTAAACCATGCATTCGTCATGAGTGCCCTTCACTTTTCACACGCATCGCATTGACCGCATTTGTGATAAACTAGAAATAACCGGTAACTATCGTTAAACCAATGTTTTGGTTTTTTCGAACTGAACCTAAATGAGGCATTGCAATTGCCAAGCTTAACATCTTATTTTTCATAGCCAGTAAAATAGACGCGTTTTAATAATCCGTGAGAGAACCGTGAGTCGCTCAACATCACGTCGTTATCGTCATTTAGTTCTCTGGATAATTGAATACGTTTACTAGCCACACATGACGTGTTTCGTAATCATCGTTAAAGCTTGTAACTGAAATATTTCCGAAAATAATTGAGCCGCGTTCTGACGAGACGTAATGCATGTGCGTAAAGTATCGTCCCAGATTAGCCAGTCTGCACAGGCTAATCAGAACAAAACTCTCCCTTTGTATGGAATTGTTCGTTTAAAGGAAGTCTCTTCGAAATGAAAATCCAGTCTAGGCTGAAAGTGTCGCCTCTGACGACACTTAACGCGCATGCATTAAGCCCCAATTGCATAGAGCGCGGCTGAATTTGTTATTGCATTCCCCTCAGTTGTACTAAAACATTTCGTAAACAGGTACTATAACTTGTATGTGAGTAACCAATATTAGGAAAAAAACTGAATTGCATAGAGTTGTCATAAACGGTTATTTAGAACAACCGATTCTATTGTTTGTTATAATGTTGACACAAAATGGACGACAATCAAGTCAGTTTCACTTTTATTATCATATAATAACGTCTAAATAGCAAGTCAGTGTAGGGTTTTTTGTAAATAAGTTTTTTAAACATTTAAACAAAGTGAAACTCCGATGACATCAGTAGCATGCAGAAATCTAGATATACGCAGGAAGCTGTAGCTATAGCGTTCTAGAAGAATACATGTGATCCTCGCTCTTAGAAAAATGGGCTTAATGCATTTGCGTAAAGTGTCGTCCCAGATTAGCATGTACAGTCTGCACTGGCTTATCAGGGACGACACTTTCCGCTTTTATTGTATTTTTCGTTTAAAGGAAGGCTTCTTGACAGGCTCAACTGGGACGTCACTTTATGTAAATGCATGAAACCCCCTTTTCACAGAGCGCGGCTCAATTTTATAGGACCGACCATTTCCTTCCTAAAACTCTTAGTGCCATGAACTTGATGACTTTCAACAGTTGTATAGATAACTAGAAAGCTTTTTAATCAATCGATGCATCTCATTATCTATGCGTCTTATGTGCAATACTACTGACTTGATTTTTTTGCCTTGTATCAACATTTTCTAGAAAAATCTTACAAGTTCGTATCCATCCTTCTCCGAAATACCCATACAAGCCGTTCAACATTATAATGGTAATTATTGGAATGGTTAATACTGTAAATTTGATCACGAAGACTTACAGTTAGACAACAACTCCTGAATTCATTCCTTAAATGAGCCACACACATTATATGAACTATAACTTTATGGCGATGTAGCACATTGATCATGAATGTTCTTTGTTATTGGGATAAAAATTCAGTCTTAACCCAAAAAACTATGTAAAATCTTTGATAAAGAAGGAAACAGGGCTGTCACATTTATGAACAATATAAGTTTGCTTTGAGAACACGGGGTTTGTCGCAAAATTTTCGAAAACGGCGACAATTTGTTCGAAATCTCATGTCGTACATAACTGGAGCATAGTAAGCCCCCACATTGCATATAAACAAGCCCCAAGGGTATTGTTTGCTATCAGATCACTAATAGGCTTTTGTTTGCAGACGAGAGTTGCATCTTTTGAAAGATAATCTGTGACTTAACAGCGTCTGTTTCACGCTTGGTTAGACACAAACACATTTAATCTTATTGTGTTTCCTGACTTTTTTTAATCATTAGAATTCTTTGGTAATGATTTCGTTTGGTATTGATTTTTAATAAGCACTCTGCAAGTAAAGTGATATTTCGATGTCGTCATATAATTTATGTCAACAATGTTGACATATTTTATGAGTTGAAATAAAGTGTTGTAAACTATAAGCTCATGTGATTTAAAAACATAATAAATATAACCTAAATCACGAGACTGATATTAATGCTACTTAACGAAGACGTGACATTATAAATTGTTGGCATTTTTCATATTATTAGTATAACATTGTTTCCACCTTATTTCAAGCGCGACAATCTTTTTTTTGATCCAGTGAAACCCCTGTATATACTTGCAGATTTTTTTCCATATCGAAGTATTTCTTTCTTATTTTCTCATTTGTATATGTTTGCATTCACTTGCGACTTTACATTTTTACAATAACAATTGTTATATATTGACGTTGAAGAAATGAATGCGTTTGATTATTAATTTTTTAACGTCAATATTGGTGCCTCCCACATCTTAAATTAAACAACAGTGACTTAAAAAAGTGTTAATAAAACTAAATGTTATTGACATCGTATTGACCCCCAAAACAAAGAAACTCACTGAAATCGATGTTGTTTATAAGTTGTGATATCTTTGTAGTTACTATTTTCTCCATACAATGTCAAGTGATTGCTCTGAAACGAATACCGGTAAGCTTGTAAATTGTTGTATATATACCTTTTGTACTATTCGTTCCTCGGAAAGTATATAATGCCTCTATGCTTTTGTTTAGTTTCCTTAATATCATATCAATAATGAGAACAAAAAGCGATTATGAATATGTAATTGGCGACACTTTCGGTCGAACATATTGTAAGACACGTTTGGCTCCGGAAAAAACCTTATTATCGCTAAATGACTTGTGCTAATAGTGTGCCACTTTGTTCACTTTTCGTCAACTATACACTACAATTGGCATACTTAGAAGCTCGAACATCCATAATTGTGCAAAGTGTTGGAGGTGCGTTGCGGGAAGTAACAGGAAATAACAGGATGTATAAGAACTATTTTTGTGTAGAAAATTGCAGTATAATTAACATGTTAAAGTAACGCTCATATTTATAAATAGATATCATTGACGAAAAGGATTCGAAAGTGTAACTCGCAGTAACTTTTGTGTGTACACTACACACGGCATAATTAGAAGCACCTACATGCATAATTGGGTTCAAAGTGTCGGAGGTAAAGTAACACTCATATTTATAAATAGATACTTATTGACGTAAATGACGTTTACAGATGCGTAATTTTCTATTTGTGTACATTTTTGGTTTTGCTCTTGAAAATTGCCTTCACTATAGGTAATTTATTAAATATAAAAACGAGTAGTCTATAAATTTAACACGAACGTGTGATTTTGTAAATGGCTACATCTGTTGCAGTACTTGTGCATGTTAAGTTACTTTTTACTTATAAAATGCTCATTTGTATTTTTTTTAAGATTAAATCATTCTCAAAACTATTGTTTTACTCTCATATTTCGAATGTATTGTTTCGAGGAAGAAAAAAATGCACTCAATGAACACAGTTAAATAGTCTTAACAAATACCATAATCTAAAATAAATCCAGAAAATGTGCAATCAATATTGTCAACAATAAGTTTAAATAATTTAAGTAATGAATGGCATCCTTTATCATAAATAAATATGAATGTATTTATTCGTTTTTTTATCTTGCGTTTGTTCTTTAATTATTTCATTTTTTCTTTGATTTATGTATTATTTTGTATAAGTGTATTATTTTTTCTATTGCACAATATTAAAAATCGATAAACCAATGTCACAGCGCTGAATTTGCCACTCATATTTCGTTTCGATAAAGTACACTTTTACTATACAATCGAAACTCTGGGTTTTACCAATCGGCCCGCATGTTCAGTTAAGCCTATCTGCGTACGTCATAACTACGCTACTACAGCTATCATATCGCAAGTGTATTTGATCCATTAAACCATAGGGTAGAAACGAGGAAACCACGCGCGCACTTGTATAAATAGATACGCATGATGCAGTATATATAAGACGCGATGTTCGGATTTTTCAGTAGTATTTCAATAGACTGTGACTGACGAACAAAGATTCGTAACGAGAAATTTTAAACTTATAACTTGAAAGTAATAGCACAGGCAAGTGAATCACCGTTTCAGAAGATATTTGTCGAGCACACAGAAACAACGTTTATGGGGGATTATTATACAGACGTTTACAACAGTTACCAGCAAAGTTCCGACGAGGATTTCGACAACGTTAACGATATGGGCCGAATTTGTAAGAATTTTCATGAAAGGAGAATGGCGTTGGCTGACATTTTTGCTAACGTTGAAGCCCACGAGAAGGTCAAACGGCTCTCCTCCGTGGAAGATTTCAACTTAATGGAAGAAATTAATACCGGCTTGCATAGACGACGTTGTGCGGTTCATGACATTTTCGAGGAGTTAACCGAGGACGAAGTATCCGAAGTTTTCAGGTGTTCTGCGGAACATGTCAGCGAACAATCTGAAACAGTTGAGGACGAGGAAATGAATACTGACATTATGCACGTATTGAGATGCCGACGCGATGCCAAATGTGATATCTTCAGCGAAATTCCAGAACATGTACAGAATGAACTGCTAGCCAAATGTGAAGGTGGTGGCAACATGAGGTCTTCAAGGAGAGGTGCAGTTTCTAACATTTTTGACGGGGTGCATGACGAAGAAAAGACTGACTTTCTGTTGCACTATAACGTTTTATTGGATAAATCAAGACCTGAATGCGTTTAATACTTTACATTGACAATCACAAGTATGTGTTTATTTATTGCCTTAATATTTATATGGAAAGTATATACTAGTATTACGGGATATTTTATTTATCGTAAGATTTCTAAAAGACCAGCATTGTACTCAAATACATTGCCATGTATTGCTCAAGTTTGTTAAGTGTTTGTTGAGTGGGTGCACAATCCATATTTGTAATGTGTACTTGTTATTTTAAAAATGTTATGATAATTATGATTTTTATAACTTATACTTATTTAAGACACATTCTTTGCTAATTATTGCCTGAAATCTTGCCGAACGTGTCGTCATATTATGTAGATTTGTCCCGCCAGTGTACTACTTTATTTCCGTGTAAGTGTGTACCTCTTGTCACATTTATGACATGCGCCGGATGAAATTATAATTGACAATCGTAAACTATCATGATACTGTGTTTTATGTGGATATGAAGTGGTATTTATTGTCATTATTTCGTGTGTAAATCCATATCCAGCACGTTAGTGCAATTATATTCCAGCTACACTGATATGTATAATCATTATTTCCTCTGTGTTATTTTTTAATAAAAAAAAATGACCATATGATATGTATTTTTGTTTGTATATATGCTTGCGTTGGTATAACATTCACTTCTTAAACGTATACACGAGCCCATTACAATTTATAACGGTATTATTCTTAACCGACATGATTTTAATATATAACGGAGCACATGCATATAAATCATACTTCAACTCACAAAATCTAGTTTATTAAATAAACATACGTGATGGAAAATCGCCACCAGCCAGAACGACCGAAATAGAATACTGTTAGTGAGCTTGAGTATATTGTGATAAATTAGTTGGTCTGAAAAAATATTCTTGAATGGTCTCTGTAAGTTTATATTACCAGTTTATAAAACGGTATGGTCACTTTAAGTAGACGAAAACCTTTCGAAAAAAAATAATGAAGATTGTTGTATATAAACAAGAAAATAAGCACGTTCAGAAAGTATACATATGATTCGCGCTCTGTGAAAAGAGGTTGCAATGCATGTACGTAAAGTGTCGTCCCAGATTAGCCTGTGCAGTACGCACAGGCTTATCAGGGACGGCACTTTCCGCTTTAAATGTATTTTTCGTTTAAAGGAAGACTCGTCTTAACAAAAATCCAGTTTAGGTGAAAAGTGTCGTGAATTAAACCCCCTTTTCACAGAGCGAGGTTCATATGTAAAACACATACTTCTCAACTATCAAGTCAAAAAAAACTCTTTTTTTATTTCTCTATAACATTAACCATCCTGTGGGTAGGTAGGTATGACTGGAATGTTAATACATTTCACGTCCGATAGTGATCTTGTTAATACATTATGTCGGCAAACTAAAGCGTGAATCACCCGCAGATGCGTCTTTGGTATTCCCCTCAAAAAAAAAACGTACATGTTCATACACTGTATACCTAGAGCAAACGTGTTTTGCTTGTCTTAAGATCAGATAAAATACAGGGCGGTTTAAAGATCGATATGTGAATTCCAGTATTATGTCAGATTATTTTTGCTACGTTGGCCATGACAGTATACTGTTTTATTTACGTAATAATTGTAAGATGTAAATGCTGTTCTGAAAACAGGACTTGTCTAAGCAGATATGCGTCAGAATTACTCATGTAGTCTACAAAATGTTCACAAAATGACAGTGTGTTATGTGTACTTGAGAAATACCTGGTAGCTATTACCTCGGATCGACTATATTTGCCCTTGGTTTTCCGCGCAATTTGATAATGTAATGACCGCAGGCATATTGAACGAAACCCCCATTCATGGTTCATGTACTCATATAGGATAGGTATCTGAGGATTGCGATTATCTTGCGTAATAGCTATAATAACTTCCTAAATTGAGCGGAAAATGAAACGGCAGTTCTGTGGATACCGTTTCATAACGTATGATGTATCAGTACTGTTTCATTCCACTCTTCATTGTGTCATTTACATTTAACCTGTTATTTTAGCGGCTTTATAGTACGATTTCAAGTTCAAGTTCAACTCAGTTTGTTAAGTAAATAAAGGCATTTGGCCCAAAATACACAGTATTTTACACAAAATATAACACATGTTTGTAGCTGCGAACACATCATTTTACATATAAAAAAATATCAACGTGTTAAATTGCATTCATAAGATTATACACATACGTACATATAGTACGAGTAAGCACGTGAAATTAATTTTACTCCGCATTAAAGGTACCTGTAAATGTGTACTTATTATAGCGCTGACGCAGGCCAATACTCAAAAAGTCACATCCGCACGCGATTACATAATACAACGAAACGCTTCCTGCAAATATGATTTAATGAATTTCTTTATGCGGAGCGTTCAGTATGTCTTTCAACATCGACACAAAGCATGTGGGCGTTGTTTTTGGGTGGAATGTGGGTAAAAGGTTGGCCCAAAAGCCGTTGGAATAAATGGACAGTATCTATGATCATACATTTTATGAAATAGCAGTACTATTGTGAATATAGAGACAACATGGCAAGTAACTATAAAAACTGCAAAGTGAAATCAACTCACATTTAAATAAATAAAAAAAAAACTAAAAAGAACATTCATCTTTACATTTTGCAAGAGGTTACAACGCAGCTTCTAAATATAGTTATTAAAATCTTCGTGACTATGTTTCCGCCATTAAGATTGTCATGCCTGACGTCGATCTATGGAATTTATATCAGAATTTTAACTTATACAATTATTCGTTTAATGGGTTGATATTCTTTTAAACTACGCAACTACACTAAGAAAACACCAAATTTGTATAACCGATATTGTTATCATGTGTATGCGTTAAAACGTTTCAACTGAGTGCGTAATAATCTCTGTGATGTTGATTTTCCATTAAGCCTTTTTGTTATGGCAAATGAAATAAAATAATAAAGTATGCGGTTAAGAAATTTTTTGAAATTACCTTAAGGTTTAGCACTGACACACAAAGTCTATGAAAAGATTGTCCAAAACCATGCGAAATGTACTTTCAAAATAAAAGACAAACCTCAGGGAAAAAAGAAATTAACCTACATTTCTTGTTTAAAGCAATTACAAAGCCATCTTTGTGAATTCTAACATCGCTATCTTGATGGTTAATATCTTTTATAGATGGACAATGTTTCTTTGTATATAATAACTTTGAAACCTATCCCCCCAGTTTGTTTAATAGGTTTCCTACTCTAACGACACTAACACTATACAATTGTGTGACCACCAACCAATCTCACATGCTTCGGGGAGCGGGGATTGAACCCTGGCCGCCTAGGTGAAAAGCTCCAACCACTACGCTAACCGGGTAGCTAGTTTGAATCGTTTTATGTTTATAGATTGGTGTCCTATTATACAAGTGTTGGATAAGATCAAGAATTTATCTCCAGAGTTCATGGAGGTTCCTTGTTTCCTATAGTATTGCCAATTTGGCGCAATTACCCTTGTAAGAATCACATATAATGTTATTGTTCATGAATGTATAAAACAACCATGAAACAAAAGCATTAAAAAAATCAACCCATATTTTACACGTAACTGCGTGTGTACCATGTGAGTTGTTTTTTTATCACGCATCATACACAATTGTTATTACATGCCGAACAGCTATGCGAATGACATTATCAGATGATTATCCTTTATATCAAAGTCATCATCGGACCACAAGAACGTCAGCACATGCGCCAATCCAATGGTGCGTGGATTAAACAAATATGGAGTGCAATACTGCCGTTAAACCATCAGTTATGGCATTTACTGCAAGCACTTAGTCGGATATTGTATTAAGAGGACAACAGATAACAAATCAAAATATGTATGTTGATTTAATCGTAAACAGCTTTACATTACATCACTCGATTCCTTCTAATTCTATCAGTGATGTTATTTACCTCATTTATCAGGTATTAAAGATATTGCGTCACAGATTGACGAAATGTCACAGATGAAAAATATTGTTTCAATTTCACAAAAACAATGTTACTTCTTCGTAGATTTCCTTGAAATAACATCGTTAACGCGTTAACACATTATCAAAGTTCCACAGTCTCTGGTTATTATTGTATATAATTATTGGAAGGTTAACATTCATCTGTTGTTATTGTTATTGATGTTGGCGTTGTCTTGGAAACTGAGTCCCTATTAATGATCAGAAATAAGAGATGACAAATATATAAAAATATATTGTGTGTCGTCAATGATGTCAACATCGATTGTCCGTGTGTGCCTTATTAACAAAATTAAAGAACACACTGGTCAATCGATGACTTCGTCACTGCGAGGATTGCTCTTTCAATTAAATTAAACTTGTTTATTGTTTACCACACTTCTACTTTGCGTGAGTTTGTTAGTGTTGATTGATCGTTGTTTCCGTCCATTTTACCGTGTTGACTTTGCAGTGTTTTACTGTTTTATGTCCACTCCATGTAATTGTTAAAGGGTTTTTTCAATACAATGTCGCGGGTTTGACGTTCTGATTGTCGCCACTGGCAAATGATTGACCGGTTTGATTTTGCTGGGAGTTAGTTTTTTTTTAACTAATTGTGTTTTTCTCCACGATACTTTACCATTCAAGTGTGCCGTTTGATGCTCGTAATTTCGCTACTGTCGAATGGGCTCATCGCGTTTAAGCAACCTCGCATGCAGATGTTAAGTTAAAATATTAGTCTCGGCGCAGAGATATTCCACATAAGATAACTGATAAACATATTCCTGTTTCTTATGTATTTTCGATATAATAAGTCTGAAAACTTTATTAAAATGTAGTGTTGCCGTTTAAAAGTTTGTTATTACTTTTATAGAATAAAAGGCGGCCAGTTTGCATCGAAAATAAATAGCGCTCTTATAGAATTGTTAAGCAAAGTGTTGTCTTTTACAGACCAGCTTGTTTAGTGTCACACCTGCATTTAGGAACCAATAATTATTAGTAAAAAATGAACAACGCTGCCAATTTAGTAGATGCAATTTATCCGTGATAGGTTTTGTATTTCTGTCTTACTTGAATACATACACAATCATAACTTCAATAACACCTTATCAATGACCTATTCTACACATTGATTCCGACAAATATAATTTTAATAAACTTGTTTTCGAAAATATACATGTCATTTTCGCATAACTATTGCTGTATTATGTCTCGATCTTGACCTAAATGATTATTGTTTCAATGTCAGCAGTTAGATTTCAATATTCTCGCATTTATTTGTTTTGAAAAACAGATCGACATTGTCATTTGAATCCAGATCGTTATTCAATTGTGACAATCTGATAATAACTGAATGACATTTTCTATTGTTTAAATGAGCTTTCAAGTAACATGAGCCTTATTTACAATGATTATATAGCTGTCATCCCCTTTTATTGGTGGTGCGCCTTACTTGATTTCAAATCACTCGCGTTGACCTTTGCATAATCTCGATGACTACCCTCGTTAGATATTCTTCTAGTCTTCTCGATAAGGCAAACAATACAAAAAAATGCTTGTTTCCCTTTTCCGATCCATGAGAAATAGAGTTGGAAAGGTAGGTAGGGATATCATAATTTTACCATTAACATTTTCTTCTGGAAGATTCACTGAAAAATGAAATGAATGTGTATAAGACTTAATGCTTAAACATAACGTAAATGTTCTACAGACTAGATTTAAACTGGACAAGTTTATACAATATATCACTAGACAAATATGGCATTTCAGAATGAATAAATAACTATCCTTTCATGAATGAACAAGAAATCTGGCTATAATATGTATTGGTAATTTATATTTTGTAGCATCGACAAGTCAAATAACCCCCCTAAAAATATCTCCTAATGTAAAACTGATCCTCATATGCATGATGTCGTTTAAAAGCACTGTCATTTCGGATGATGAGTCACTTGTTTAACTCATAGACTGGAATTAGATTCCGCACAATTTTTTAAACTAACGACTATTTTTGATGAAACTATAGAAGCGTTAACCATTGATAAAAGTAGCTCAGACAAAGTTTTAAGTGACATTGTTTATTTAATTTAATTCCGATGACTGTTTTGTAAGCTTTTGGTATATGGAAGGGAAAGACCGCCAATATTATTCATCACCAGAAATGTTGAGTATTAAGCTGATGCAATTATAGATTATACATACATGTCAAATAATATCCGTTCAAATAAGCAATGTTCGATATTTTATGTTTCAATTTTCAACAATGTTAATTTTTAAGGTGGAGACATCTCAAATGTTCATCTTGTTCATTGTCCAATTAAAACTGTTGAATGAATAAAAACTTAAATGTTCAAAATGTAAAATATACATTTACTTGTATTTTTAAATCGCATACAAAACGCACAAAACTTACAAATGTGCAACAGTAACTTTAACGAACTGCCAATTTCCACTGTTAGCAAGTTAACATTTCTAGATTGGTCAACGCGCATCTTTACACATTGCAATGTTACAAGTTTACATCTGCTCAGTTGTAAAGTCGGTTTAACAATCTATACGCAGTGAATAATATTGGCGGTCATACCGCAGTAGACGCCTCAAAATTATTTTTCGTCTTAGCCGGGAACCAATGCTACGCTAATGCTATTGCAGGCCTGGAACCATTGTGACATGATAAGTCACACGAAAATGTAAACATTGAAATCTTACGGTGCAATAACGAAAATAGTCACTTTCTGTGAATAAAGTAATCAAGTATGTGTCCAAAATGTTTTTGTATCAGAAACTGTGGGATATTTTACCGAAATTATATTAAATTCGGTGTATATGCACTAAAGTAATTGTCTTTATATGGGTTTTCAGCTGATTTTGACTTAATTAGTGGGTGGGGGTGAAATAACACATTTTCATGAAGCAGCTTTCATTAGTTTTTAAATTTCAGGACAACAATTGACACACAAATGTTATGTTTCAGATTCCATATTGGTATCCTTCAAATATGCCTAACTGTCATGGCAGATTGGCATGATGATGATGGTCCTGTTCACCAAAACTTTGTGTGTGCATGATAAATGTCCAAGGCAAGTGAATACTAAAATAACATCCAGCAAATAAGTTATCCTGAATAAATTATTGTAAGTTTTTACAATTTTTACAAGATGGAATACTGAATTAATTGTGTATTGTTTAAACGTTTTTATTTTAAAGTTTTATCTTTTTTAACATGCATGTTCTTTAAATATAAGATTTTCTTCATATTCATATTAATTTTTTTCTTTTTTTTATTATCATGATTAATATTTTTGCTTAATTATTTGTACACACTTTTTGTATAAATAAAAGACAAAGAAAGTTAAAGCACAAGTTAAAATGTGTTATATTTGTGTTGTTTTCAGACTTGAAAAGGATTCGTCGAAAGATTTGTACCTTTTTTTTGGTGCGAAGCTGTGTAAGAAGTACATGAACACCATCAAACTACACAGGTGTTGTTATGCAGCAAGTTTAATATTTCAAAAGCAGTGACAGACAGGGACTATGTAAAGCTGTTTCTCTTAAAGAATAATATGAACAACCATTTTATATTTATTTTTGCATAATCAATACAAAGTTTATGTATTAATACAGGCATATATTTATGTTGTTTGTTTCTATGTTATTATTGATATTGATTAGATGCATATGAACTCGGATTATGCATATTAATATAACAGTGGTTTCACAACAAATAATAAAATATAAACCAAATGATGCTTGTTAGTGGTCTATTAAAGTTTCTTTAGTTTCCAATATTACATGTATGCCATGGCTAATGATCTTGATTTGGGAAAAGGGCCTGGGCTTCCAATTTAGGGGTCAACAAAATATAGACAAAACTGAAAAAGGTGAAGAAATTTCCCAAAGTCAGCTTTAGATTTGGGGAAATTTGCACCATTTTCAAGAAATTTTCTTAGGGGAAGGGGCCTTTCTCTTGGTTTAGCCCTTGCTAAAGACGGAAACAAAGCCCTGAATACCCATATGGGTTTCTTAAGTATATCTAAATAAACACGACATTAATAATTACATTACAATTTAATGAGCATTCAAATCTTACATGGTAGAGACAGACGTAATTCAGAATCAACTTCATAAAGTAATACAGCAGTATTCACAAAGTTTAATATGTCAATTTATTAATTTGCAAATCTTGCTATACCAACATATAAAAGCACCAATTGACACTTAACAAACTATCATCATAAAAATTTCTTGACTTCGGGGTTCACTATAACAACAAACATATTAAATTGTACTAATAAATGAACTCAATTTCACATGAAATCTGAATATCTGAAAATACTTTATGAAAATATTCAACAGCCCCAGTCATGAAAGGGGGCTGCAAAATATTATAACCACTGCATCAAGTAATAAACATGCAATGCTGTTCGATTTATTGACTTGTCCAATTGGTTTGTCAAGACTGGTCAATGTAGAAGAGTAAAAAGAACATTACTCCGACCATGACACTTTTGAACATGTACTATTTTAAGTTCAATGTTTATTTAACAAGATATCACTTCAAGTCTCTATAAGATACTTTCATCTCCTCTCAGAAAGGAACACAATACAGAATGTTAATCATATGATGGCAAAACCACTGAAAACCATTAAAAATAATAAGTAAATACACATTACGCACCATACTGACAATCAATCAAATACATGTTTACATTAAGAATTCATGTATATTGTTACAATCATACAATTATTTGATTATAAAATAAAAGAAATGAATGACCTAAATAGTATTCTGGTTTTAAATGGTTTGCTTGTTGCACAGATCATTTGCATAATCATGTATATTAAAATATTTTTTTTTTTAAATATATGCTTGTGATATAGATGACCATGTGTAAACAAACAAATAGTGAATATGAGTAAGCACCTCACACCAAATATGCTGAGCAGCCTCAAAAACTAAGCTTTGGAAGGAAAGGCACAGTCGTTTCAAGCTTGCTTATCACACCATATAAAATCATGCCCAGCAATAGATGTTTTCTAGGCTACGCATCTCTTCGGAGTACATTGGCATGTTTATGACTGTAATCAGACTCTTTTAGTTATTCGCTGTTCTACGTTGTGGTGCGCAAGAGAAGGCCGGTCTGATATGTTGAATCTTCCATTTTTTAGGTGTAGTAGTAGTTTGCATTCCATCCATGGTCGATATGGCCTCCAATATCTTAATATAGACAATTATTTAATATAAATAAAACCTACTTATTACAGTGTAGTCATATGAATTTTAATCTTTGGTATTATTTTTTTACTCCAAAAGTGTCCTTAAGTAAATACAAATAACAAGTTCATTTGCACNATTAACATAAGTTGCAAAAACTTGTTTCAGAATCGACCTCAAATAAATTACTATAATCTTACTATCAAATAAAATTAAAACAATATGTCACACAGATGCCAGTCTATTTTTATAAAATATACATTGAAAGGGGGACCAATACATGATTCCTCTTTGAACTAATGTATCAGTATCACACAAAATCTCCGTCCTGTGGTCCCATGTACTCTCATACAAGATAAAAGCCCTATCTCCATTGTACGTCTTTGGTAAGAGAGAACACAATTGAACTAGGTTAGATGGTGAAAATACTAAGGGCATGAATATCGCATTAAATGGGAATGTCACTCCACCACAACGAACGTTACCCAGCTGGTCTTTTTTTCAATATATAATGGGTTCAGACTTCCACCTCAAATAAAAAAAATGTGTTAAGCTTAAACGTTAAAGAAAAAAATCTAAAATAATAAATGTCATGTGAATTGTTCATTTACATTTTGTTACCAGGTAAATTGTTTACAACGAGCAGGTGGTCGAGAACCACTAATTGTGTGATCCAATGTGCCTAACACCTATCTGCATCCATGAATATAACAATGATGATGATGATAGAAATCTTTAACAACAGAAAATCCTTACCTGAGACCTATCAAGACTATTCAGTTAAGCCGGGCAGTAAGTTCTTCCACGATAACAGAAGGCAGGGCTGGCAGGCTTCTACTAATGACAATTTTTACCCTAACATCGGTTGACTTGAAAATGCGTTGTAAAATGTTGAATTGTGATTTGTCAACTTGTAATCTGTAGATTGTTAAGTGTACACTTGTTAGATGCTGACTTGTAGCAGATTACTAAAACCGATCGTACATCTTAGGAAATATTTAACATGCTAATGTAGTTTTGTTTATCAACTTCTTCATTTTCAGATCTGAAGTTAAAGAAGTTACATGTTTGCATTTAAACATTTAAACTTGTTGAAGTTACAAGTCTACACATGTGTACTGTGGACATCGATCAAATTAAAATGAAAATGTCTCCATATTTATAATTGATTTATTTTCATATCGATTTTGTAGAATCGGAACATACAACATTTTTACAATTGTACAAAACAGATATTAAAATGTTGTATTTAAGCATTTAAAAAATTCTCTGTTAAACAAATGAGCTGAATATTCAACAAGTGCAACATTTCTGGTGATGAATATTATTGGCGGTCTTCCCCTTCCATATTGGTATTTCTTAATTAACAAGCCTTCATAAATTGTCCTTCTAGTATATAAGTCGAGTACTGTTCCTAATAAACGGTTTACCGGACACGCTTCTTTCACGCCCAACCTTTGATTTGCATAGGCCCTATCTCATGTAATACAGGTGGCCCAGTAAGTATTATCATACACGTGTACAATGTATGTAATCAACCTAAGCAAATCTCACGTCGATGGCAAGTGAGTACTAACAAAGACTAAGGGTCAGGAATGCAATTTAACCTACGATTACCTTCATCATACGCCCTACGTACTTCTTTTCACCGAAGTGTAATGTATGCTAACGATAATGTAACTACAAAATGTTACTACATCACCCCACAATGGCGGAAACATTCTTGACTTGATAATCACTAGAAAGGGTGATAAACATACCAGTGTGACAGAGCCTCTGGCTGAATTTTACTTATCTGACCACTGCTTTGTGAGCTGCCTTATTGAACAGCTTCGTCCTCCATTATCTCGAAAGTCCGAGAGCTACCGTAATTGGAAAGCTGTGGATAAACATGCACTACAGCATGATCTTGCACAGTTGAGCAATCTCTCATCTAATTCATCTAGTGTTGATTACCTGGTTGTATCATTCTCAGACACAACATTGCAGAACATAGACAAACATGCCCCTGTTGTTGCGACGAATATCATCAGTAGACCAACTGTACCTTGGTACATGTATTCCCCACATGCACAAGCACTACAAACGAAAGATTGAACATCTTTATCCGAACGATAAATCAGGAATAATGAAGGCTGTTTACAAAGGTGTCAGATAAAGCTGCACTTCTGCGCTCTCTG